>JABAYD010024255.1:0-10407 GCA_014822095.1 Diplotaxis tenuifolia | reverse complement strand
AAACTCACCTCAAGATTTTTAGTAACAGGTTAGGTTTAGGGAAGAAACATGGGTTGAATCTCGTTTGGACTTATTTGTTCTTATTGGATTTAATGAAAAAGAGTTTACAAAGATGATCTTGATGATCTAAATGGTATTACAACGTTGATTTGAGAAGATAGAAATGAACAAGAATGCTTAAGTCTTAGGTCTAAAATTGAGTCGAGAGATGGATCCTTTCTTTGATCTTCATTACTTCCTTAAATAGCTCTTAGGCGTACTTGAGTGGTCTTCCTCGACCTCCGAGATTCGCTCCGTTAGTCAAGGGATTTGCAACAGCCTTCCTTTGACCGGGTCCTGCGTGTCTATCTTGAGCTACTCGTGTTAGCTTCCTGCAGATGAGGTCCCGGACGTTTTTCCGTGACCTGCTTTTATGAGAGTTTCCTCTTTAGGAACAGCCTCCGGCTTCCCTTTACCTCTTTTCTCTCGAGGTCGATTGATAAATGGGCTCGCTATGGCCCGTCGTTAGCTCTTATTATTCTAGTCCATTAGACTTAGCTAACAGACCATATTCGGGGCCAACACTATTCCTTATTTTAATATTTTTTTTTTCTAGAAAACTGTGTGAACCCCTCCTTTGAACCCTCAATAGACAGATGTTCTTACTACTTACTAAAAAACATACTGCAGTTTATACAGTGACGTAGACATACCATCTAAATGTGTTCCAGGTCCGGCCGTAGGGTTTTGGGCGCCTAAAGCCCAACTTAACTATTATAAAATATATTTTACCTAAAAAGGAGAAGATCAAGCTTCGAACCCAACCTCCTCAGTAACATTTGACAATTTTCTGTCCTACAAATAGATAACATAATTTGGTACCTAAAGCAAGAGTTTTACCAGCTTTAGCCTAGGGCCTACCTTGCTCATACCCGAAAATAATACAGAACTATATATGCAAGTTTTGGCCATTCCCAAGAAGTATCTCATACCCAAAGAAAAACTCAAACTAATCCTCAAAATGGTGAAATGTATGGGGTGACTTCGTATCTTCCCATTAAATAAATGCAAAAAAATTAAAAAGTAGAAAAAGAAAGAAAGCAAATGTGTGAAAACATTATTGTATAAGATATAGCCTATGACATATATCTTGTGATAGTTTACAAACTACTTAGAATTTGATCCGCGCATGTATTTATTTGTTTTTGTAAACTTGATATGTTTGGTCTATATAACATAATCGTTATACATTTTTTGGTTTTTTATATTGTATAATTTTATAATATTGTTTATTACGTCTTACTTAACATAGTTAATGTACAATATTTTAATTTTATGCCTAATTTAACTGTCAACAAAGATTAGTTGATAATCAATATTATTGCAATGTTTGGTAAAAAGTATTTTAAAAGAGAAACATCCTCTGAAAATAACTTTTTAAAAAACAATTTATTAATTTACAGAAATTTCATTTTAACATTAAATAATTTCCTAAATTCATTATTTATAGATTATTTTTTATATTTTGTAAATTTACAAATATATATACTTTCTATAAAAAATATATTTAACATATTTTAATCAAATTTAAACTTTATATTTATATAGAATCCTAATTAGTTTGTTATTATATTAAAATTTTGAAATATTTATCTCCAAAAACAATAAATTTATACAATACTAATCAAATTAGTATGGTTCAGTTAATTCAATTTAAATTAGGCTGAGTTTTGTTAGTCTAAATATCTCACATGGTCTCGTAGTCAAAGTTTCAATAGAATCACAATAGAAAAGCTTAGAAAATGTGACAGTTGTTTCTAGTGTAAGCTATGTTCCAATCTCTCCACTAAGTCTCTTTGCAACACTCATTGCTGTTACACGCATTGGTTGTGTGCAACCTACTCTACCATTTATAGTGCAGCCATCCACGCGAAGTTACTGCATGGGCTGACTTCACTAACTCACTCAAAGCAACAATTTTGAAGATATTGTCTTAGCTGTAACATGGTCTTTGACTTCACTAATTCACTCATATAACATGGTATCACATGGTTCTATTGGAGAGAAGATGTTACATTTGAAATATAAATGGTACATGATAATATATAACGGACTTGAGTTAATTCTTTAATTGTCAAAAAAATTTAAAAGTTGGAAGCCCTAGAAACTTGATATGGTATAGAGCGAACCTATACCATGATCCATTAATCCGGTCCAAAAAGTGGTCTGATCATTCCATGATGGTCTATAGGAGATTCGGTTCCGACGAAATTGCTGAGATTGTCAAGAGATTAATGGTTATATGCACCACTATTTCGAGAGAAAGTACTAGAGAAAAAAAATTTACAGAATATGAGTAATACGTAAAGGAGTTGGACTAATCTATTAATTATCAATTAATTTTAATTTGGAAGCCGAATATACTTAACAAGTTTTCTCTTGTAAGATGCTACAACTTATCTCTAACATAAGATGTTGGAAGATACTACTGTCTTAGTTGTAAAAGGTGTTTGACTTCACTAACTCACTTATATCAACAATTCTGAGAGTATGCCTCGCCCTTATTAGAGGTCGTTATTTTAAGTCAATTAGCATGTAAATATATTGCTGATGAATTTATGATATGTGATACAAAGATGGTATATGTACCAGCGTAATGTTAACGGTCATGCGTAGATTGTTGCCATCTCTCCGGATGGTCATATGTGGCGCACTTTGAATCGGAACTTCCAAGTGTACAATACTAATAACGTTAATTCTCTGATTTTGAAGATAAATGAAATTAAGGATCGGGAATATGGTAATGTTTTGGTTCTTTTTCTAATACATCGCCTTTTCTATACGAATTAACAAAAGAAGAGAGCTACATAATGGATACTTTTTAAGAACATGCTCATAAATGGATGGTTTGACTTTGACATGTATACTCCTCGTGGACGTGCATATTGTGCAGCAAGATACTTTAGTGAGTTATATGTATTATTGATTTGTGTTGATAAAGCTAACATTTTGTGTTTACTCTCCATTCATTTTTGTTGCACTTACCTACCGCACCGTTCTTATTGTTTTCGTAGTGTCTTCTGTATTTCATGATATCAATACACCTTTTACATTTCATGCTTTCAGCCATGCCTCTAGACACAAGAACACACTAGTGAAAGAAATGCTGAAATTCAGAATACTACAATACAAAACTTAAAGATAACATTATAGTTTTAATGATAAAACTGGACTTATTAACTGAAGCGTTCTCATGGAAAGAAGGAATCCTTTAGCTCTGCTTTCGCCGAATGTCAACTGAGCTTTGTTTTCATATGCTTGATAATTCAGCTATATGCCGTTTGCATCATACTATTAGCTTAAACCAATCCTTTTAGTAAATATTGTAAGTGTGGTATTGTACATTTCTTTAACAAATCAATAGTATAAAGATTTTATCAATTGCATCAATCCTACAAGTCTTCATCTCCAACGACGTGTGTAAGAAGCAAAGGTGAATGCTCAGAACCAGCTACAGATTTGGTTGATTCCTCTCTTGCTTTGCCCCAAATTACAGTGTAGAACCCAAAGCACAATATCATTGATCCAATGACACTGCCAACAACACAAATTTTGGTGAAATCAAAAAATCATTAATATATTTATCAATAAGCTTTTTATAGATAAAATTTACATGCTAGGAATGAAGAAAATGAAAGATATGGTACCTTCCAAGGTGAAGTGCATCGCCGAGGAATATAGCACCCATGGCGACTGCAATAGCAATAGACAATGGCCTAAACAAAGATATGTATACAGGGCCTTTAAGATGTAGACCCCATGTGTGGGTAACCGCGCTGAACATTGAGACGAAGAATCCCTGAGAATGAAGTGTTAGTTGTTTAGTTTATAACATCATCTTCAAGTGTTAGTTGATGCTCACCGAATATACGATTGCAGCGAGGGAAATATCTGGTTTAAGCACCCAAGAAGTCAAGTTGCTTTCCAGAAATAAGCACACTGGTGCTGAGATTAGCGTTGCAAATAAGTTGTAGAAGAAGACTACTCTTATTTCTTCAGGGTATGTCTCCATAACCCGAGTCTGAAACCAGATAGAGCTACCGAATTAAAAAAAAAAAAGAAGAGCTTCATGTTTCAAGAACACCTAGAGTATTTTTTTAAAAGTCTCTATATACCTGAAGAATATACCAGACTGATAAAAGAAGATACTGTGAAGCAAGAAATAAACCTCCGATCATCCAACTTGAATCCGAAGAAGTTAAATGCTGGTCAAGCGAAATGGGTGGAGATGATGAAGATGGACCAGAGAGAACCTTTGGGCCTTTATATAGCACAATTACTAGAGCACCAGATATAGATAGTATTGCGCCAATGATTTTAGCCTGACTAGCAGAGCTCCTCAACCTTACTTGTTCCATCCTTTAAGAGTTAGCCAGGGAAGCAGAATTAGTTAGACGAAGCAGATAGTAACAAAAAGACCTCACATAAACCCACTAACCACAAGGTAAAACTTGTACTATAGACTCCGTGACCACTAAAACAGAGAAGAAAGAGAACAAGGTATAAAACCTGAAGATAACGGCGAGCGTGAATGTGAAAGCTGGCGTGAGGTTGCTGATAGCAGAAGCGAGAGTAGGAGAACTGTATTCTATACCCTTACAAGCAGCTATCTGCGACATGAACCTGTTCCACACAAGTTAACAAAACAAAAAACCAGAAATGCCCTTTAATCAAGATCAGGAGTGTGGTATTACCCAAGAAGCCCAAGTATGAAAATCTTGCAGAAGAGAGGAGACTTGGCTGGAGGCAATCTTCTTGACCTGCATGTTCAAAGTAATTTAATATTCTTGAAAAGAGCAAAGAGTGGATGAAGAGATATCAGGTACCTTCCAAAGATGAGGGAAAGTGGGAGAAGGAGAAGTGTAGAAACAAGATAAGAGTAAAAGACAAAGACATAGAAGCTCAATCCTCTTAGAGATGCAGCCTTGTACAGTGTGTTCGACCCAACAGTGGTACACTCCACCGTGAACATGGCAGCAAACGGCACAACATCTCTGCTGAAGTACCTCCACGCCACTGTCTCTTCTCTAGCTCTTCTCATCACAGATTCTCTTGGTATCTCAGAAACTCTCTGGAATCAGAGTGAATGTAGACGCAATCATGGTGTTGGTGGGTTAACTCCACCACGTTATTTTATTAAGAAACCAAGATATTTTCAGTGATGACATCACTATGGAAATAGTCTTTCTCCATAAATAAATATCAACCAACACTTGACATTTTTAATCGTATTTTGAATATGCTTGGGACCCACGATAAGTAAGTTTTGCCATTTTAATCTATAAAATTTGAAATACCCTTCAGGAAAAAATCTTCAGAAAAAATATCTCAACAGTTTTCTTTAATTAGAAAAAAAAAGAAAGTTAGCAAAAGCAAAGGAGTGTGATTAAAAAGGAAAAAGAGCCGACGTAGAACCTCTATATATGTTTATAGGTTAAACTGGCAGAAAACAGATTCAGCAACAAGATATTAGGACAAGGTCAGTGATGGAACAGCTTCCAAGCATGACCCTGACTCAGCGCGAGCAGTGTCTGGTGTTAAACGATGTCTTCCGTATATACAATGAATTTGACGCCTGCGACATTGCTACCCAGAAATTCACGTATAATCGCTTGTTTCTAATTTGTGCTTGATTTAAATTTTATTTTTCTTCACAATCTGCTGAATTTTAGAAGTAATTTATAAGACTAACCCTACTGATGAAAGTCATGTTGTTATAGGGTGGAGATTCAGCGAGACAAGCAGTTGGATTATCTGACGAATGGCTTAAGGCAGCTAGGCCCATCGCTTTCGTCCTTAGATGCTAAGTAGGTCTCTTTGAAGCTTGCACATGTTTTGTTAGACATTCACATGCTCAAGAGTATTTTTATTAAGTTTGATATTTTTGGACAGTCGACCATGGCTTTGCTACTGGATTCTCCATTCAATTGCTTTGCTTGGCGAGTCTGCGGACAATGACCTAGAAAACAATACCATCGACTTTCTTGGACGCTGTCAAGTAATGTCGTGTTTCAGGTTCCTTTGTTTGCTTAGCTGTCTAAGCCAATTGTGGAAACCTTCTGATTATCTCATTCACTTTTTGTGTTTTTCTACTCGTCCAAGTTCATGTTTTCTCATAGTTTGTTTTAATGCGTTGCTTGTCAGTGCTCTGATGGCGGATACGGTGGTGGTCCTGGCCAAGTAAGTACATGTCTATATCTTGAAAACATGTGGATCAATATCAGTTCATGTGTCTGATGTTAAACTATATAATCTAATCTCTCCTTGATACATTTATATAAGTTAGTTGTTTATGTTATTACACAAAGAGATGTAACTCTTGATGTTAAGAGGTGTGTCTCTTAGCCTAATGATTCGATCTCTATATAAAGATCAATCATTCGATGTAACATCAACAGAAGAATCTCAATAATAAAAAGCATTTCAGATAAGTTACATCATTTTCGTAACCATCTGAAATAAGCCTATAACATCTATTTTATTCTTTCTTTCAAACTCGTTGTGTAACACAAGCCATTGGTAAAAGTTTAACATTTGTCTCAACTATCTCCTTGTATGCAATTGATAGATTTATACATGTTACGATTGGTTAATAAGTTCACATATATCTTGATGTTTTTTTTTTGAAAAGTGTATCTTGATGTTGTTCTTCCTTCAGTTATGACTATTTCAATTCTCCTATTTTCAGTTGTTTATTTTTTGGATTTTAATTGTCAGTTGTTAATCGAATAAATGTTGCTTCTACGTATTTTATACTGTATCCATTATTTTATAATAGAAGCAAGTAGTAACCAAATCAGTCTATTCAAGTTAATTCAAGACTAAGTGAATAAAACAAGTAAGAGATTAGTCTAACCCTTTGAACAAGTCGAAGAGCTGCTATCTAAATACCCAAGAAGGTGTCATGCCAAGTGCTCCCATTGATTTCTTTTAAGTGTTTTAGCTAGACCTGTAATTGAGTTTAGTTAAAGCCACAAAAGAAGCAAGATTAGAGTCTGCAATTTACCGGTAATGATTTCAATAGCAGTTGTTGGGTTAACTTGCAAGCAACTGTATTCTCCTAACAAATCCATTCCAAACTGAAGCTCTGCAAAGAAATGATGATGATCCATGCTTTAAATGACTAATCCAAAGCTCAACATAGCAGTATAGATTATGGAGATTTTAACAGTTATGCATACCTGTTGGAGTAGACCAGGTAAAGCAATCTAGAGATCACTGTATTTCTGAGGAACTCTGCAAACATCTCTACAGGCATCATGGTGTTTACAGTCTGTAACTTCTTTTCATTATATATGTCATTCTCATGAGCATCAATTTCCATTTCTTGAGACTTGATTAGCCACTGAGAACTAGAATCTTGGTTTGTCTCTATTAAACCTTCATCACTTAAGCACGCATCTAGCAGCTGAGACACCATCTTGAAAACGAATTCTACCATAAGTACACCAGGTTTGCTTGTTTCCATAGGAAATAACTCTGGAAGACCAAGAACGTTGGCTACTGAATTCATCACACTGTACAAAGAAGAAGGTAAAATAATTTTACCAAGAGGAAAAGTAACCAATAAGGCAAGTAGCTATTCGTGTAGAATGACTCAAAAATGTTTACTAACATCTTCAAGAGAGCCAAACGTATTCAATGAAACAGTGGTAGCAAGTAAGTATCAAACAAACAAGACTCACTTATGGTAGTGAGGTTCAGTAATATGATCTTTAACCCTGAAAACGTTTCTCTTGAGAAGCTCCAAGAAAATTTTAGCTGCTGATTGGCTAAATACTTCTGCCGTGTAACAAGAAAAAAATAAGAACCGACTACATTATTAAAAAACATACAAAGAACCAATAGAAAAACAAAAGACCCTTAAATTTAACATCTCCGTAGGCTTCTGTCTTGACTAAAAAGACAAAAACAAAGCTACTATGAGACACAAGTCACTCTAAACATGAGCACATATTTGAGAAGGCTCGAACCAGCTGCTTCTGTCGAGTTGTACCTAGGTTAATATGATTATTCCACATTGAAGAGGAAGAAGCAACTGCGATCACCACAGCAAGGTCGATCCCATCCCGCTCCAACAAGCAAGAAATCAGTATGATAAAGGCGATAATGAAAAGACAGTAGGAATTGTAGAAGCCGGTAAACCGGATCGACATGAACGATTTATGCTATAGGAAATGGATGGCACGTGAGAAGTGTGTGAGAAGAATAAAAGAAGAAGGAAACACGTGGCAGCCATTAACGAGGCAGTTAGAGGAGTTTGTTGCAGAGTCAACGTTAAAAGGAGAAGCTGAAAGTTTTTTAGAGATTAATTCGAAAAGTGTGTGTAATTTTCCTCTTGAATCTTTCTCTGGTGATTTCGAGTTCATTTTTCCTTGCTCTAGAGTTGTTTCTTCGTGTATACTCTTGGCTTGGTGAGATCGATTCTTTGTGTAATAAATTGGATCGAGTGTTATACGAATCTATATTGAATCTTACGTACGTTTTACTGTATCAAAGGTATCAAAGCCAGGTTCCTCAGTTTTTCAGACCTCATTTCTTTCACTCCACTCTCTTTAATTCCATGTAACACAACCCTCTTGTTAAGATACTTGAATTGCATCTCCAGCTTCATGAAATCCCAAGTAATAGGACCCAGTAATGACAACCATTGGATGCCTAAAACCATGTCACAGTTCCCCAAAGGAATAAGCATCATGTCTTGTGTAAAAGTTGTATTCTGGAATGTCCATTGAAACTGGTCAACTCTGCCTTTCACCATCAGTTTTCCTCCATCAGCAACTGCAACTCGTGTCATCACAGGTGGTTTAACTTGACACTGTAACTTCTCTGCAATCCCAGGGTCCATAAAGTTATGTGTAGACCCCGAATCAATGAGAATATACAAGATTTTCTTCCCATGTACACCACGAACCTTCATTGTTCTGTAGTTCTCAGTAATTCCAGTCACTGCACTTACTGAAATCTGAGCTATATCACCACTATCCTCCCGTTCAACACCCTCCTCTGCCTCAAAAAATTCCTCATTATCATCAATCTCCATCGAATAAAGTTGAGTTTTTTTGTGTTTCAAATAGTGACCAGGAGTATACTTCTCATCACAGTAGTAACATAACCCTTTAGCACGCCTCTCACTCATCTCTTCCTGAGAAAGAAACTTCTGTGGCTGCTTAACCATCTCCTTAGGTTTCTCTACCGTATCAGTGTTGTATTTCTTTGTTTCATACGGCTTCTGCAGCAATCCCTTGGCTGTATTCTGATTACCGTTTGTCTTCCAACTCTGTGATGTCTTACGTGGATGAGCTGTTTCATATAAACGTCCCAACAACAAACATTCACGCACATATTTGGGATGAAACATCCTGATATGCATCTGAGTATCAGTGTTTAATCCTGCTAAGTAAGCACTCACCAAGTAACTCTCACTCAACTTCACTCTGTTACGTATTAACTCAAATTTAGCGTGATAGTCACTGATTCCTGCAGTTTCTTGTAATCTTTTCAACTCAGCAATAGGATCATCCAGTACATCTTCAAATCTCTCCTTCAGTAACACCTTATACTGTTCCCAATCTTCAATAACGTAAGAATCTTGTTCCGATTGAGCCAATGACTGGTGCCAAGCCGAAGCCATTTGATCGAAATGAATTGATGCTAAACGGACTCTCAATTCCATCGGAGTATTATCAATCCCAAAAAATTCTTCCACCTTGAACAACCATTCCTTTACGTTATCCCCATTGAATCTGGGAAAATCCACTCTCGCTATCCTCGTCATACCAGTATATTGAGATTGATTACCGTAACGAGGACGAAGGTGTGTATCGTTCACCGGAGCTCCGCTCGTCGACGGATTCATCGAAATATTGCTCGTCATGATCTTAAACGTCTCGAGTAATTCCTTCACGCTCTCGTCGGTTTGTGCGTAACGCGCGTTCTGAGACTCGATCGCCTTCTCCAATGCTTCAAAACGACTCAGAATCGCTCCATCCGCTTCACGCGCCGCCGTACCTTTCAGAAAAGCTTGAGATCTCGTCTCCGCCATTGCGCCGAGGAATCGCCTGGAATCTGATACCATTGATACAGTAAAACGTACGTAAGATTCAATATAGATTCGTATAACACTCGATCCAATGTATTACACAAAGAATCGATCTCACCAAGCCAAGAGTATACACGAAGAAACAACTCTAGAGCAAGGAAAGATGAACTCGAAATCACCAGAGAAAGATTCAAGAGGAAAATTACACACACTTTTCGAATTAATCTCTAAAAAACTTCAGCTTCTCCTTTTAACGTTGACTCTGCAACAAACTCCTCTAACTGCCTCGTTAATTTTCCTCTTGAATCTTTCTCTGGTGATTTCGA
>JABAYD010024241.1:0-12993 GCA_014822095.1 Diplotaxis tenuifolia | reverse complement strand
TCTAACAACCATCTTTCCATCAAACAAACCTTTGCCCAGCTGAACAATTTCCTTGTTCATCTTGTTTAGTATTTCTTGCTTTATTATTTATTTATTGTTTTTATTAATTATTTACCTAGATTAATTATAACTATTAGATTTAATTGGTTCCCTAGCTCCTTGTGGATTCGATCCCTAAGTACTACAATTAGATCTCTTTTGATGAGAGTAATTCACTCCTTAGGGTAATTTGAGTGATATCACCTATTATTTGTGATGATCTCATGAGGGATCCCGAAGCGTGTGATCACATGCGTCCAAAGGAATTTCCTTATTTGTACCGTGATTATCGTAGCTAGGGCTTCAGCCTCCACCAACTTCGTGAAATAGTCAGTCACTACCATGAGGAAAACCTTCTGCCCCTGTGCCATTAAGAGTTTCCTTATGATATCCATGCGCCATTTTCGGAAAGGCCATGGGGAACTCAGGGATTTTAGGTTCTCAGGAAGTAGGTTGGAGATTGGCGTGTGCCTTTGGCATTGGTCACAACACTTGGCATGTTTGAGGGCGTCGTTGGCCATTGTGGGCCAATAGTGTCTGGGGATTTTTGTGTAGGCTCTTTGTGAGTACCACAGAACGATGAGTGAGCTGGAAGTTCGTATAGATATAAAGGTATTTGAAGTGTTTAGTAAGGGTTTAGAGAGAGTTTGTAAGTAATAAGATGAAATAAGACTTGAAAAGGCGTTTATGAGACTGAAACTGAACGAGAAAGGATTACAAGGTATTGAGTAAGAACCCTAATTCTAGCCGTCTAAGTCTAGCCTCCAAGTGTAAAAGACTCGATCCCTTGTCTTAGGGTTTTAGTCTTCCTTATATAGTTCTCTTTAGGTCGGTTCTAGTTGGTTTAAGCAGATGGAAGTCTTCCATATTCAGAATTATGGAAGGTTCGCCCTATCAGATGTTTTTTTGTTGAAATGTTAAATTTATATATATCAACAAAAAAAAATGTTTACAATAAGGGAATTCAAAAAATTCGAGAAAGCCATGAACGCTAAAGGGTGGGATTTCTACCAAACGAGCAGACTCGAAATTCCCGGACCGAAGGGGGGAAATTCGATTTCTGATGGTTTTATCAAGCACCCGAATAAGCTGTGTCGGAGCATTCCATGTGTTGTTATGCTTACGCTCGTTCCTTTCTCTCCATAGAGTGTGTATGGTATCGAAAGTTTTCAATTTTCTTGACCGGGGAGCGGTTCCTGGAACCGATACCGGGGTTCCTCCTCGAGGGGATCTGGAGCTTTCCCTTATCGGGGACCCGGAGGCCTGGTCCCTGCCTGGAGGCTGGAGGAAATAATACCTGATATTTTTTTCCAACAGTTTGCCCCATTATTTCTCGATTTAATCATCGAATTCGGGGAATAACCTGTGTACTCATGTCAACCAGAGTTGCTCATTCTCAGCAGGCCTCCCATCAGTAGGGTCTTGCTCCAGTGATCTTTCTGTCCCGGGTTCCAGTCAAGTCGGAACTCATTCTGAACCCAGGCTAAGATCGGTTCTCCCTTGCTTAACCGAGACTAGATAGTAGCTTGTTTTGTTTCTGTATATCGTAGAGGCTGAAGCCTTGATCTTGGAGGAGTAGAAAGAGTCTTTTGTATTAAAAGATTGAGGTATTTTGAATCCTAGATCCCTGGAGTTGGGATCCAGGATTTTTATGTGTGTTCCTAGCATAAGGGCATTTCAAGGTGGACGAAATACTCCTTTGATCTTTTCTTGGTTCTTTTGGTCCCTGGACCGGAGCTTGGCGGGAAAGAGAAGCTTCTTCAGCAAGACCTCGAGATTCGTTCCTCCGCGTGTCCCACAATTTAATGGTTTTTCGACCCAAACTCCTCTTTCTTCCTTTTTTGTTTTCTCAATTTCTCCATTGACCTATTGCTACCTTGGCGATTCCGTGGTTGCTCATTTGCAGGTAGTTTCTTCTTCCCCTCGTCTTCTTTCTTTCTGATTCCTCTAGGGTGATAGTTGAATTAGATCCTCCGGACTCTTCTTTCATAGGCGGTAATTTTAGGCTTTGGAAAAGGTAGAAAACCGAGATTTTCTCTGATCAAATCGATGGATTCGTCCGATTCTTCTCTGGATCTGAACACTGAAGTCGATAATCCCATAAGTGTTGTCGTCGGGTTTGTTCCTTTTTCGGCGAGGGAGATCAAATATCCTCCAATATGCCCTCCTTCTATAATTGTAGAAAAAGAAATAGAGGACTGGAGGATAAAATACGTGCTTACTGTTGATGTTTTCATTCCAGCTCCTGGTCTAGATGAAAGGGTTTCATATTTTGACAAAGATGAAATCACAATTTAGGAAGTCTGCTCTGAACCAGGTTTTCAGGGTCAAGTTCCTTCTCTAGAAGCAAAAATATCCAAGGCTTTGAACATTTCTCCAGCTTAATTAAATCCTCCGGTTTGGAGAACCCTAATAGCTTTACAGAAGTTGGGAGATCTCCAAGGATTGATGATTGGTGTGGTTGAGGCCTTATGATGTTAATCCGTATCTCCTCTGAATGGTGCTGAGTGGAGATACTATCTTCATCCCCGACTCAAAGATATTCTGGTGAAAGAGGTCCCAAAGAGAGATAGGAAGCGACTATCGGCCTTTGATGGGAATTTGACCGAGAAGTTTGCCTTCATGCATCTTCCAGGGTTTCTAGACACATGGAAGCTAGAGGATAGAATAATTCATAGGAGACGCTTGAATTGCTTGAGGAGGTACATACTGACGAATTTTTTCTCTATGATGATTTGCCCCGTGTGAATTATTCTTCTGGAAAGGAAATCGTCGATCGAGTGTTGAAGCTTCCCGTTGAGCAACGTCAAGTTCCTTTTCTTGTGAGTGAAGCGTCATTGAAGCGGTGTAGCATTTGGGGTAAGTACTATATCTTTTTGTGTTCCTTATACATAATTTGTTGAGTTGGGTTTATGTCGTGTATTAGGCAAGATGTCAAGATCTAAGGGCGAGGAGGCAATAGCTGAGTACGAGAAAGCTCTCGTGATGTCCGCAAAGAAAGTTACATCCATATGGGCTGCTTCTATTGATGGAAGATAAGGCCTCTATGAAGGCAGAGGTGGATGCATTGACCTCTCAGTTCCATGAAGAAAAAAACTCCCTCTTGGCCAAGGAGAGGAGATCAAAGGTCTGAAGCTTAAGGTGAGGAATCAGGAGGAGGTAAGGGACTTGGCGGCTTCTGAAAATGTCTCTCTCAAGAGCTAGCTAGAGAGCAAGGAGGACGAGGTGGTCGAGCTGAGGAGTGCTGCGGAAACCTTTGAGGATGAGAAGGCGTTGGCTGTGAACTGTGCCAAGGTTGAGACATGCTGGCTCAACAAGAAGACCGATCGCTGGGATCTCAAGCGCGCCTTTGAGCAGTACAAGGTGCTGAAAACCAACAAGGTTAAGCTTTTGGGACAACCGGCTCCTTCTTTTGAAGATGAGCCACAGATTCCTAGTGTTTTCGAGGCGGCACAGGTGTCAGAGCCTACCGCTGATGATCCTTGCCAACTGATCCCAATCTCTTGTATCCCTAAACTCTTCCACCCCGTGAATGGGTCTCTGTCTTTTGTAACCACCCCTTCTAGGGGTTTAAAACTCTAAACCGGGCCTTCGTGCCTTTTATGTTTTCTTTTCGTTGAAACAGTGGCCCTAGTATTGCCCTTTAAAAAATGCTTTTTGGACTACTTCTTTGCACTTTTTCTTGTCAGTTGTTGATATCTTTTCCTTCCATGTCTTGATCCGTAAAAACCTGGCAAGTGCCCTTGTCTTGAAAGGCTATGAGTTGCTTAGCGATCTCATAGTTGATGTGAACATATGGCTTGAGGGTTTCCCGCTGGACGTAATATGCGGAGTAGTTGTAGATTCAGGCCATGTAGATGTGAGGCCGTATAGCTTATCTGAAAGCTTATAGACCCTTAGGTTACTCGTAGACTCTTGATTCAGAAGTCATCGTAGGAAACAACATGTGGGTTTTGGATCCCGAGGTATTTGATAGGACGCATAGTCTTTGGACTCAGAGGTCTGTCATAATAATCTATGAATTACAGACCCTGAGGCCTTTCTGAACCCGGAGTTCCTTTTAGAAACCAGAGTTTTGGTTCGAAGGGACCGTAATCTGCCTTCCTAGGTGAGGGCACTACTGGTACTTTTCGGACCCCGAATTCTACTTCTCGGAACCTGCTCACTACCGAGATCTTATGCTGCATGATGCTTTTGCAGAAGCCACTATCAAACTTTTAATATTGGTGCTGGTGTGGATGAAAACCCAAATGCTAGACTTTACTGTCCCCACGTCTGGTCAAACTATCATGTGCTCCCTGTATGTCACAGTACTTTTGCACTTTTTCTCCCTGTATGTCACAGTACTTTGTCAATTTTGGTTTTTGTCCCCGATATGCCTTGGGCCATACATGGGTTTTAGGTAGTATTGACAGCATACTAAGGTTGATCAGACCTATTCCTGTCTTAAGTCTCATACCCGTTTGTTTTTGTGTGGTCGTGCCACATGTCGTCAAGGCTTGACTGTGATTGAAGGATTCATTTGACCTGATCCAGCCTGATATGCCCCTTTAAGTATTGTTGTTTTTCTACTGCTCTTATAGTCGGAACTATTTTACTGTATAAGCTTTGTCCGTAGACTTTTAGCATACATATGAGTAGGAAACCGTAATTTTTAAATAATACACAGTGTTATAAATAGAAATCTTAGAAAGCGCAATAGGCTATACGGTGTCCTAATAGGTGGACTATGTTTTACCTTTGCTATGTACTATCTTGTGATTTATCGCGGGACCTCGTTCCCTCGTTTAAAGGTCCTGGTCCGGCATTGTAGATTTGATATCCTCCTTGTCGTATGGCCCGTAGTTGTCGACGAAATATAGTGGATTCTTTCCTCCACTGCCCAGATGAAGACCCGGAGGACTTTGGTTATATTTTTCGCTAGCTCTTCTCCGAGGTCCCTCTTGGATCTGTAGATCGCTGCGTCATTTTCGGATGGGACTAGCCCAAGGGATCGATGACCGATGATGATTTCACACGGGACCCCGAAGAACCTCGGGGGTTGCTGCCCCAGTGTAGCAGATATCCTTACCTTAGCGCTTGCACCCTGTTTCCAGGAGAACCGTGGTGGGGCCACATATTTGAGATTCTACAGGCTGGGTCCACGACTTTTCTTGCAGAAGCGATTGAAGTTCTTGGAAGCTTTCGAGGGTTCAGTCCATTTCGAGGATCCATCGAGGAAGTGTTTATGAAGTGGTTCTTTGCAGGGGACTCGGGACCTCCAACTTTTCATATTAATACTTTTGTTCCGATCGGAGTTCTCTAGTCATAAAGGTGCTTGGTAGCATAGGGAGAAGACGTCTATAGGCTGTCGCCTTGCTTGAATCGCCGAGCGATACTTCTTGAGGTTGGATCCGCCGGGACCTTCTAATCTGATTTGGATCCTTGGCCTTCCCGTTGGGAAGGGTATGCAGTTCTGTATCCCCTGGTTTCCAACCCATTGTGCACTCTTTCTTCTGTGCACTTGTAGGGTGGTTTGGTAGCAGGATCGAGAATTCTCCTCATCTCCTCTAATGGATTTGATGCCCCACGGGGTTGGGAACTTCACCAACTAGTGGAGTGTAGTAGGTACAGCTCCCATACCGTGAATCCAAGGTCTTCCCAAGATCATGTTGTAGGATGATTGGCAGTCGACAACTAGGAACTTAGTCGACATATTTTTTCCTTCAACATAGACTGGGAGGACCACCTCTCCGGCGGTCTGCTTGACTTCTCCGTTGAATCCTATGAGTGGAGTCAGTTTCCTGGTTAGAACCCTTGCGTCCAGTCCCAGGTCTTGGTAAGCTGTCTGGAAGATGATGTTGCTCGAGCTCCCGGTGTCCACCAGGATCCTTCTCATTAGACAGTTTACAATTACCGATATGACTAAAGCGTCGTGATGAGGAGCTAGGACCTCTTCTTGTTCCTTTGCAATGAAGGTTATTTCATCGGTTCCCAGTAGTTGTCATTTTGGCTTGGATGTCTCCAGGCCTAGCTTAGCGTTCCAGGTGTTCTTTTTCGCTGCTGCATGACAAATACCGCTAATCTTCGAACCTCCTGATATGACCTGAATCACTTGGTCCTGTCGAGGTGGAGATTCAGGCGCGGTTCTAGTGGATTTTTTGGGGGTCTCTTTGTTCAAAAGAGCCTTGGGTTTTTAAGAAAGGAATTCGAGGAGGTGCCTCTTCTGGAGGAGCTCGTTGACTTTGATCTTGAGTGCAATGCAATCCACCATTTTGTGACTGTAGTCGTGCTGGGGAATGAGAACTTCTTCGGCATCTTGACGAGGGCGATCTCGTCTGTAAAGGGGGTGTCGGCGTAGGAACCGTGGTTACTTTTCCAAATTGGAGGTGCTACTTCTGGAAGTCTTTTCCATTATATCTTGCACGGCGTCAAACTTCTGGGAGAATACTTTCTCCAAGTAAGCAATGACAGAGGATTTCATCGCGGTCGCCTCTCTAGAGGCCTCCCTCTCCGAATCTGACTTGGAGTCTCTGGATATCGTCTCATGGGCCCTGGTGTCTCCGGTCATGTCGTGCGGTGCCCTGGTATCATCTCCTGGTTGACGGAGGGTGTCTCTTTCAGCTCCAGGTGTACCTAAACTAGGCATAGATCATACTTGTACGCGGAAGCGCCGCTTCATATTGCTTGCAGTATTAAGGGCTTGATTCTTGTCTCGGGGGGCGAGGTTTTCAGATTCAAGCTGGCTGAGCTTCTTGGCACTTTGCTCCAGCTTCTTTGAATGCTCATCTAGTTTCTCCTTCAGGCTCTGAATCTCAGAAGAGAGTGCGGGACGTCAGTAGCTTCCCAAGCTATGTTTAAGTAAGTAACTTGGCTTTGCATGGCGTTGATTTGTCTCTGGAGTCCGGCTTTTCTTGGAGCAGCCTTTGGTAGGTTTCTGACCCACTCATCGCTATCGTCACGTTGTTTAGATTAACTCCCTCCTTCTAGCGCCAAACTGTTTGGGGATTTTTGTGTAGGCTCTTTTTGAGTACCACAAAACGATGAGTGACCTGGTAGTTCGTATAGATTTAAAGGTATTTGAAATTTTTAGTAAAGGTTTAGAGATAATTTTTAAGTAATAAGATGAAATAAAACTTGAAGTGACGCTTATTATACTGAACGAGAAAGGATTAAAAGATATTGAGTAAGAACCCTAATTTTAGCAGTCTATGTCTAGCCTCCAAGTCTAAAAGAGTCGATCCCTTGTATTAGGGTTTTAGTCTTCCTTATATAGTCGTCTTTAGATCAGTTCTAGTCGGTTTAAGTAGATGGAAGTCTTCCTTATTCGAAAATATGGAAGGTTCTCACTATCGGAAGTTTTCCATTTTCAGTATCGGAGAGGGGTTCCTAGAACCGATAACGGGGTTCCTCCTAGAGGGGATCTGGAGCGTTCCATAATCGGGGACCCGGATGTTTGGACCCTGCCTTGATATTTTCCCCAACAAATAGTAGCCGGATCTTCTGGCCCTGAGGACTAGGCTTTGATCGATGGAGTGAGAGCCACATTCCCTTTTGTGAAGTTCATCTAGGATCCTAGCAGCTTCCTAGGGAGTAATGCACCGTAGATATGGTCCTGAGAAGGACCTCCTGTACAATTTTCCTTCTGAGATGCAATACATGGCCGCTTGACTTCTTATCCTTAGACTTTCATCTCGGCCTTCAGGGAGAAGGTCGTGTGCCAGATAAGTAGCGGTCAGGGTCATCTAGGTCTCTACTTTGTCTATGAAAGAAATTTCTTCATGGTCTGCCTCTTTCTCCGTCGTCAGCAATTGGAGTACTAGTAGGGGAATGCTCAAGATTTCGAGGGGTGACCCTAAATTAGCCAAAGCGTCATTCTATGAGTTCTGCTCCATGGGGATCTGAATGAGCTTGCAGCTCTGGAACCTCTCTAAGGATACTTGATCATGCTAGCATCCTTGGCTTGATAATCACCTTGGACCTAGCTAATGATAACCTGTGAATCACTGAAGACCTGGATCTTCTCTGCTCCCATCTGCTTTGCGAGTGCTAAGCCCGCTATCAAGGTTTCGTACTCGGCTTCATTTTTCGTAGCTTTGAAGTTGAACCTCACATCCCTTGATGTTTATTCTCCGACGGGGGAGGTTAGGACTAAACCTACACCTGCAGAGCCCTGACGTTACTGGAACTGTCGATGTACAGGGTCCATTCTCCCTTTTCTCCCTTCTTATTTTAGAGATTTATTTCTTGTTTCAGGGCTAGAAGCAAGGCGGGCGAGAATTCACAGATGAAGCCGGCAAGGACTTGTGACTTAATAGCGGTGGCAGGCCGGAAGATAAGGTCATATTCTTCTAGCTCTACTGCCCACTTGGCGAGGCGCTCTGATAACTCGGGCTTGTGGAGTACTGATTTTATGGGAAACGAGGTTACCACCACGTCCTGGTGAGTATTCTTTGTCTTCCATGTCGGGGTAGCTATCCACCAGCACTCGAGTCCTCATAGATTCAGATTCTCTGTTCTCGGGTTCTTCGTCGATGGGAGTGGGTCGTCGAGTCGCTTCTCTTTTGTTGATGGTAGTATCGAGAGAAGGCATGGGTCCAACTTGGTTTCAAATCTTTAACGTTTGTTGCTTTTTTCTCCGAGGGCTTGATTTTCTTCTTGGAGGTCGTGGTTCTCGGCTTTGAGTGCCCCAACTTCTCATTACTTTGTTGCAACTTCTTGGCGTGTTCATCAAGCTTGTTTTTTTGGGTTTGAACTTCTTGGAGAAGTTCAGTGCTATTTTCTATCGTCTCTCGAGTCTTATGGAGCTCGGTGATCTCACCTCGAAGAATATTGATTTTTGGTCGAGCAGCTCGGTTTTTCTTGGAGTGGCTCCAGGCTGTTTGGTTTGGTCTTCTAATGCCATCGTCACGTAGTTTGGATAACTCCCCTCCTTCTAGCGCCAAACTGTTATGGTATTTTTGTGTGGGGTCGTTTTAGTACTAAGGAACAATAGAAGATTTTTATGAAGCAAAGTGAAATAGAGAGAAGGAGATCTATATTGATTGAGAACGAGAAGGGACTACAATGGTGGTGTCAAAACCCTAATTCTAGCCACCTAGCTCTAATCTCCTATTCTACAAAAGTCAATCCCTTGTTATGGGGTTTGAGCTCTCCTTTTATAGGTGTAGACGTTGACTGAAGTAGGTTAAACTCTTCCATATTCTACAATATGGAAGAATTACCTTAGGTAGAAAACTTCCTTTTTACCCTTGGGTCGGTCGAGAACAGGGTTCTGACCCTGCGTCTTTCGATGCAGGTAGGGGCCGGTATCCTACCCGGAAGCTGGAGAAATCTGGTGCCTGGATATTTTTTTCCCAAACAATATTGTGAGCAACCACATAAGGAGGATTAATCTTCAGCTAGTTCAAACAGCTGAGAGTGTCAAGAGGCAACAAGGGACACTCCCTGGAAAAACTGATAAAAATCTTAGGACTGAGCATTGTAATGCAATAGAGCAGCCGTTTAAGACTATTTTAGGCGCATAAGAAAGAACAAAACACTCTGCTAGCTCTGGAATGACTGCTCTTGACGAAGCTGCAGAGACTCCACTAGTTCGAGTGTATGTTCCTAAGGTTCCTTATCCTATACCACCTAGACTTCTGATGGATCACAATAATGCAGAGAAGCTGGAAGGCTTTAATAAGGTGGTGAGAAAGCTGCTCAAAGAAATCTCATTCGAAGATGCTCAGCACATTCAGCCATTGCATACGTTCTTCAAATACAGTAGAGTGACTCAAGAGGAAATAAAGGACATTTATACCAAGTCATTGACCACACCATCACTGAAGGTATTGCCTAAGGTTGATGACCCTGGAAAGTTTGTTTTTCCATGCATCATCGCTAGAGTAGAATTTAAGGAAGCTCTTTGTGATTCTTGGTCTAGTGTCAATATTGTCTCGAAAGCGGTTGTAGACGTGCTGGGAATTGTTGGTGTTGAGCCTTCTCAGGTTAATTGGGCTTATGCAAACTCTTCCATATCAGTCCTGTATGGCATCATTCACAACCTTCCTGTCCAAGTTGGGGACTGTATTTTGCATACTTAATTTCACGTTTTTGTGATGACCAAGGACTATGAGATGCTCCTGATCGTCGGAAGATCATTTATGGCCACAGTGGGAGCAATCATCGATATGCCTAATAAGAGAGTCTCCATCTCCAACATCAATAAGAAGGTTTTTTACAAGGCTGTCCCCACCAGATTTCCCACATAACACGCCTCCTGCATCTCAGTGGTTTGTGTAGAACAACTGAAAATTGTTCCTAAGAGGAGCTCTGTTCCAGCATAAGAGAGTAGGGTGAAAATAGTGAGATCCAAAAAGTCCTGGATGGAGATCCTCGCACTGATACCAAGAAACCTTAGGGGGATGCGAAAGTGAAAGATAAAGTCTAGAGTATGAGGTCAAGGGTGGTACTACAATGACTTTGATACCTCGCATGTGTGATGAGAACTCCATTGAGTATGAGGTAAAGTGCAAAGGTACCTCTAAACCGGTCTCTAAAGTTAGAGCTATTCTCACACATGAGCTGAAGGAGAAAGGAGAAGCTGATGTGGAAGGGTTGTTGAGCAGAATTTTAAAGCTGAACATGTCTGATTGTGGAGCTTGTTTTGGAACATGCCCTCATGTTCAACCTGACTGATCCTTCTCACCAAGTCAAGCTAGTGACTTAAACCAAGCGCTTGGTGGGACGCAACCCACTAGTAAGGGTAAATATCATTAGGAATTTTCTTTTTGCTTATTTTTTGTTTTAGTTTATTGAGTCACAGTTCAAAAATCAGAAAAGCTGAGATATTTAAAAAAAATTCTGGGTGTCAGAAACGGAGCAGACGCTCTTTTCTCCAGGCAAAGACCAGACGATGGAAATAAAGAATTTTCGTGGACCAAAATAATGTCTATTCAGGTAAGTATCTCGACAAAAATAATGTCTATTCAGGTTTTCACCTTCTCACTGATTTATTTCCACACCATGGATGGTGTGAAGTAAGTCTTGTGGAGGGTTTTCATCGTTTACTAACTCGTTTATTTCTTTTGGATTTTTCGTTTGAGTCATTCTTGAGTCATTTGAATGTTTTTATTGATTCAGCCAAACGTTTTGTGGGAATTAGGACCTTATTCTCTGTTGATCACGCACAAACCATCCTCTTGCTTTAATTCTCTTATTCAATGACCTTAGCGAAGACGAAAGAACACGTGTGGACCTTGAACACCCCTGACATTGCATCATCTTGTCGAGGTTACTCTGGAAAGACTTAACTTCATTTAAGTTTATAGCGAGAAATGATAAGTTTTACAAAATAATCTCCTGTAAACCAAATTCAGAGAGTTTCTGTGGAAAAACCTCCGCAGAAAAGAGGGAAATTAGGAAAATCTATGAGACAATTTCCGCAAAACATCTTTCAAAAAATGTTTACCGAAAAACTTGCGCAAAACTAACAAAACAGTTATGAAAGCCTATGAAGCGATCAACAGAGAAAATGAGAAGGAAAAAGAGGGACCACATAGCCACATAAGGTTTCTATTAACCACACAAGGCTGCTCATAGCCACACAAGGTTTATCTTATCCACACAAGGCTCCTTATAGCCACACAAGGTTTCTCTTACATACACAAGGCTCCTCATCACCTAACACACTCTTTCTTATTGCTACACAACTTGTCATCGCCTCACACACTCCTTCTTATCACCACATAGCTCGTCTAATCACCACATAGCCCATCTGATCTCCACATAATGCTGTCATTACCTCACAGCTAATCGCTCATCGCCTCAGAGCTCATCTCATCGCCTCATAGCATCTCTAGTCACATAAAAGCTCATCTCATTGCCACAGAGCATCTCCCATTGCCTCAGAGCATCTCTCATCGCCTTAAAGCTCATCTTATCGCCACACATGAGCTCTCATCTCAAACCAGAATATCTCATTGCCACAATGGCTCGGTGAGGTTTTCACTATGTTCTCCTCTCAATCTTAATCAAACAAGAATCTACCATCTCCTTCGTTTCGTCGTGATTAGAGTTTCCGTTAAGATATTATGAAGATGTTGTTTTCTCGTAAAACAAGCAAGACCATGTAGCCACACAGCTCCTTTCTCATCCAATTTGCCACAAAGGCTCTCATCATGTTCTGCTTTGAATCTCGTTCGAAATGTCTTTCGCTTCACTGTAGTCGGAGTTTCCGTTGAAATTTTATGAAGAAAAGAATCAATACGTTGTATTTTCACGTTTAAGTAAACCGTCAAGACGATACTGATTAACTTAACACCATCGTATCCTCGAATGAATAAATTTGTTTTTGCCAGTTCATAAGACCTACAACATGAAAATGTACATAGGACAAATGGATAATTTCTCTGAGAATAATTTTAAAAACTTCTAAGTCTTTAAACGGCCCGGAACGGCATAAAACATGACGAAAACCCAATTATGGTTTAAAATGAGAACATGTGATATCACTCAATTTTCCCTAAAGAGTGAATATATTCTATTAAAACAGTGTCCTTATTTTATCTACTGGTAGAAGTTGTTGTGGGAACCGAAATTCACCCCTGTCGATTTACGTATATTTAGGAAGTTAAAGTAAACCCTAATTTCCCAGAGGACCCGACTATCTGCGGAACCACACACAAGTAATCAAGTTAACGACGCGAATAAGAAAAATATGTTAAAAACTAGATAGAGAGCAAGAAGGTGTCTTATTCCGGATTTGCGTAAGAACGGTACAACAAGGTAAGAGCCTTAGCTGCAAGAGCTGACGGCGAGTTTACTAGTTCTAGCAACTAGGGGTGGGCGTTCGGGTACCCGTTCGGGTTCGGGTCGGGTATTTCGGATTTTCGGGTATTTCGGTATTGGGGTCTAGCACCCGTTCGGGTATTTTTACATATCGGGTCGGGTTCGGATATTTTTAGTTTGGGTTCGGTTATTTCGGATCGGGTT
>JABAYD010024240.1:0-11055 GCA_014822095.1 Diplotaxis tenuifolia | reverse complement strand
TGGGCGATGCTTCTGACACATCTCCGTAAGGCGTCCAACTATAAGGTCGTTTCCAATTCCTCGACAGTTCCAACTGATTGTACTCATTGATGATGGGTGGATGAGTTTTTGGAACTCATCGAACCATCCGCATTTGATGACAACCCATGGCCGCCCTTTGTCTCATGGCGAGTTCTCTTGCTGTGCCCACTCTCTTTGATAGTAAGAGAGCCTAATTTGGATCCTCTACGGAGAATCTCAAACTTCTTGGAGGTGCCAAAAGAGGCAGCCGCCCTGCCGGTGGTCCTCCTCCTATGCTGTGGATTCCTGACGGAGCTAGTGGATATATCCTCGGCGTTCTGTTGCTGTTCTTTCACTTCTTCTGCCTCCATGAGCTCCAGACCTAGCAAGTCATCGTTGTTCGCTTCGAACTCCATCATGTCGTGCTGTTGCTGCTCCTCTACCTCCATATCCGTTAAGGCTGCAATCATTTGTTCATTATGAACCTGTGGGGGTGAGAAGGATAGAGCTTTGACGAGTGATTTGGATCGTAACGTGACATTGTTGTGCGCTGTGGTAGGCTCTGCTGGTGAGATGATCAGGCTGGCCAGGCGTTTGCGCTGTCTAGTTTCCTTGCCTCCCCGAGACGTAACGCGTAGGTGGTCTGAAGAAGAACCCGAATGTTGGTCCATAGGAGACCGACTCCCTATGGGACATGGAGCCTAAGGCTCGGCAAGAGATGCAGGTCCTTCGCTATGAGAGCCACCAACCATATCTTTGCCGCCATGGTTCATACAAGTATCACCCCAAGAAGCTTTCGCATCAGTTCTCAAGTCGTCTTTAATCCGATGTGTTGGAGGTTTCACCCGCCACTGTTCCTTTGCTGGACGGTCGTAGGGACCGTGAGTCAGCCGGAAACCACCATACTTAGAGCTTTTAAACCGATCATTATCTCTACGGATTACTGTCTCCGAGTAAGTCCTACGCCTATCCACATTGCCTTCATAGCTCGTTACCGCCTCTCTCTTGTCTTGGTCCCAAAGACGACCATGAGTTTGGTTGTTACGTTGCACAGGACGAGGTAACGAGTCATGCTTATTGCCCCCATACGGCTTCAGATGATGGGAAGATTGGTGGAGACGATTGTATCACGAGGATGATAACCATCAGTCCTTTCTCGTGAGACATAAGCACTGTGTTCAGAACCTGATGCTCTATCGTGATCATGGTACTGGTTGGGAATCTGAACCCGAGAAAACACATCAGTATGTTCCCGTGGAGGCTGAAGTCAAGAATGAATATCATTTGTAGGGCAATATGTTTTATCGTGAGTTAGCATACCACATGTGGAGAAATGCTTGAAGAGTAAGTCATACTTAATTTCAATGGTGACAGCATCTCCTTCGTCGGATTCAACTATCCTGGAGAACTTTAGCAGTCGACGTGAGTCAATCTCAATGAGCATTCTCCCCGCTGAGAGATCCAGAGTATCCACATGACCTAGACGACCTCCTAATTTTCGCAGATTCTTGTCTGTCCAAAGATGTAATGGTATGCCAATCATCTGAACCCATAATGGGATTATCCACGGGTAGTCGTCATGTACAATGGGCTTCCATCACACCAAGACGAACATGCAGAAGTTAAAATGAAAGGGACCTTGTCGAAGAACAAAGTTCAAGTCATCCTCCGATGAAAAATTCAGAAGAAATTTTCCATTGCCTAGATCATTAGTAACAATCTTCTCCTCCATTCCCCATTGGGCGGGCATAGTTTGGAGTAGTTTTTCGACCTTCTGTTTCTTAGGATTGAGTATTTTACCAATAAGTGAGAGCCGAAACTCCTTGATAACGTTGGCATCCTCGACAACCAAGAGTTTGATTGGTTCATCATCATCTTCGTATAAGATACCCTTGCCCTTTAAGTCAGCCATATGAGCCAATTTGAAATGTGATGAAGTCATCATCGAGAGGTGTTGATGGCTATAGATCAAAGAGATATGAAGACGGGATGATACGGAATGATACGCCTAGAGATGATACGCCTAGGGATCAAGGAGATGGTCTTAGATATTAAGGAATATCCAGACGAAGCGGATCGTCTATGTCAAAGGTAGAGACAGGATCAGTATCAGTAACAACCAAGGACAGGAGCGGCAGTGCCAATGAGCACTCCGATATAGAATCAGAGCCGTAAGTGGCTTCTGATCCAACGTACGCACGAGAACCACCTCTTATCCCATCGTGACGTAAGAGATGCGCTAAACACGGTGAGAAAAACGGAACGGGTGAAGGGCTTACCACAAGGAGTGATGGGCTGTCTCCCTTGTGGTGTGATGCGCGGAGAGGCGGCCGTCGTGTGGGAAGAGCAGCGGCAGAGGGCTCAGGAAGAAGAGATCGCCATGGGAGTCGCCACTGCTGCTGAGGCTAGGGTTTTACTATAAATAACTGTAAATTAAGTAGGTTTAGGGAAGCAAAAAAAAATGTCTCTTAGCTTATACTTACCCTCCCTAATCATTTTCAATTAATGTTGTTTTGTTTTTTAAGTTTTGTCAACAATTTTAATTTTTATGATCTTTTCTAATTAAAAGATATGTTTGCATTGTTACAAATCTCGTCTATATTAATAAATAAAAGAGTAAATGTTCTCTTACAAATATTAAATTTATGCTATATCTTAAAACTTCCAATATTAAGACCCATGTGTATTTATACTAAGCAATTTATATACAAATAGGATTATCATGTACTTTGCAATTGACAAAACATAGAGCAAGACAAGAGGAATCAAATATTTTCGAGGCCCACCATTTGATATTGCTGCTCACATTCATGATCTCGCAAGCATGCTCTTGCTGGAGGAGGTGATATTACATAAGCTTCGGAATGACCCCTATATGTTTGACCCCCCTGAGAGCAATGTCCACCAGTTAGTTTGAAAGCAGCATTGTAGTTGCCATTCACCATACCTTCACTTGGTCGTTGCCAAATTGTATGTGATGATTGAAGCCTAAACACCTATTTGTTGATGGAGTTATGTGTTTATAACAATAGCCCTCACTCATTCATACACATCTGCATTAGCATTCCAATCTCTTTTAGGTTGTCTGAGTGCACTTCCTTTACCTAACTGGAAAATAAATAGTATTAAAGGCATTACCATTAAGCTAAACAAATGTAGTACTGCATATATAGGCTTCAACCTTGCATAAACATAACTTAACCCGATTTGAAATATGGATATAAATGTTTTCAGTAATCTAATTATACATAGTAAGGTTTTCCCTCATTCTATGGTGTCACCTCATTAATTCGAGTTACCTAAGAGTGACACATGTCCCTTTCTTAGTATAAGTAACGCTGCTGTGTTTTGTTTCACGAGTTTTGTTTGTGGTTAGTTTTACTAGGTTTCGTCAATTTGTTTATGGGTCACTTTTGTATGGGCCTGAACAGATATAAATCTCAATCCAATTTAAGCTACATCAAGTTGGACTCCTCTCAGATATTGGCCGTCGCCACACAAACTTCTTTAGTCCTAATTCTTTTATCTCTTCATCTTTCTAGCAACAAAAAATCTCTAAACGTTAAGGTCTCGGTCTGAATCGAATCTTCGTCTTTAATGGACTCATAAACTATTGTTTTCCACACCTCATTTAGTGCATCCGTTTTATTTCTTTTCTCAGAATCTTCCACTATAAAGTGTAAGTCTTATGACTGAATTTCATCTGTCCTATCCTCTCAATAGGAGAGTCAATGTATATGGTTTTTCCAGGTAGCACATTGACTTTTGTTTGTAGCATCAAACCATGACCTTTAAATTTACCTGTGCGGATGCAATAAAGGATCGCACCAAGATAAAAACTTCTCATACTGATAGTGTTCTCTAGAAATCCAACTGAAACCTGAGAGACGCAGAACACTTTTAACAACAGATGTATGCATACGACAGCAAGTTACAGTAGTATTCAGAACTGGACTTTGATCCAAGACAGATCAAGTTTTGGTTTCAGAACCAAAGAACACAGAAGAAGGTTTTCAACTTTTTACTTTCTATTTTCCTCACTTTGTCTCTTCTCCCAAAAAAAAAAAGAAAACAAAAAGATAAATTCATAGTTTTGCTTCTCCATCGTTTCTTCTTGCATGCACAATATGAGACACCTGCTAATTGTGACTTAAGAAAGAGAAAGATAGGATTCAATGCAGAAACATTGCCATTAGAGAAGCTCTCAAACACACCATTTCCCCACCTGTGGTGATGGTTTTGTTCATGAAGACTCTTACTTTGATGAACAGAAGCTTCAGATAAAATTTGCTTAGAGAAGATGTTCTATATTTTTTTAATGAAACCTCTTTCATGCATTGTGATTGATCTTTGAGATTAAACTTCCGGTCTTCCACTAACATTTTTTTTCTAGAAGCTCAAGAGGGTTTCTAGCATTGCATCTAAATTTATGGAGAGGCTACTTCTCATCTCCCACCATTACTAAACCAGGTGCAAATTTCTTCATTAGAATTACTCTACAATGGTCCTTTGCTTGATTTTGATATTCTTCCAGGAAGTTGTTCTTCAATGGCTGCCCCGAAGTTTACTGTCTCCTCCAAACTTGGTCATCTCAGACATGGATAAGTCTCTGATGACCAACATTGCTGTGATCACTATGGAGAATTGCTTAGGCTTACACAAACAAATGAGCCTTTGTGAATCAAAGCAGATGGTTGCCTATAAGTTCTCAATCTAAAAAGCTAAAGAATGCATTCCCAAGATTAAGAAGTCGTGGAGGAAAGAACCAAAACCGTCGAGTGAAAGCAACTAGATCTCCTGGCATTTCTTCACTAATGCAATGACTTGTGGAACTCTACGAGTAACCAACTTGAACTGTAGCTTCTACATAGATGGTTCGTTGTTTGTCTCATATAGTTTTGTTCGTTGTCATCGTTTTGATCTCTGGATTTTGTGTATCAAATTGTTTTTTTTGTGTTTTGTCAGTTTTTTTTTTTTTTTTTTGATAATCCAGGGTTCCCCGCTTAGCGGGTCATTCCCTGGGCCCGGTCAGGCAGCGGTCCACTTCACCCGGGAGGGTTGTACCTCTCCGACTGGCGTCGAACCCGGAAGCATGACAATTGGCCCCCAAAGCTTTAACCAGTAGAGCTACCTCATCCCGTCTGTTTTGTCAGTTTTATCTCTACTTGTTTTCTGGATTATGGAAAATATCGTTGCACTTTTCTCATACTACCTAGAATTTTCTTTGCTCTACAATCTATTTATTATGGAGACTAGGAGCATATTCCCCGCGCAAGCTGGCGCGGGGCCGGGTACTTTGATTATGCATTGTGTTGTTTTTTTTGTAATTTTATTTTTTGGTTTTAAATATTTTTTATATGTTATATATAATTGTCTGGGAAGAAGTCACACAATTTTATGAGGTTGGTATAGGAATGATCAACGGATTCAACTGCGAAATATTTATATATCGAATTAGTGGTTTCATTGTTCAAAAATCACACAACTTAAGTATTTGTTATTATATAACTCTAACATTGCTAATAACTCTAATAGTGTTAAAAGATTGTAATTTATGATTTTAAACTTAACTTTTTTATGATCAGTAAATAAAGCTATTTTCTTTAGTCAACCTTAATACTTTAAAAAAAAATTGAATTGTATAAACTGTTTTTTTATAAAGTAGTAAGTCTAAAAAATTATAATATTAAGTTACTATATATATATATATATATATATATATATATATATATATATTTGTTTTTAGGCTTGTTACTGGATTTTGTTTAGATTGTTTGCGGGTGGAAAAAAAGCGTTGTAATGGTAGAAAACAATATTTGAAAAAAAATTAAAAAAAAAACGTAGTAGACTTTCTTTTTTTTTGGACCCATTAGAAAAATAAAAAAGGGTTTAAAAGTCTGGGCTTTAAATTTAGTGGGCTTGGGTTCTTATTTTTTACCCTGAATCTGTGAAAATTCGAACGTGCATATTTAAACCTTTCTTGTCTTCTGATACTTCTAAAAAAGATCAATGAAACACTTCATACATGTGATGGAAAGTATGAGGAATTTACGTCAATATCATGTTACTTTTGCAACAGATTGTTCTCAATTGGTGAAGATGGTTTCGGAACCAGAAGAGTGGTCAACTTTTGCACTTTACCTCCAAGATATCAAGACGCTTCAAGCAAGTTTCAACAGCTCGAACATCATCTATGTACCACAAACACTTAATTTAATAGCGGATAGTCTAGCACGCAGTGCAAGGTCTCAGACGTCTTTCGTTGTTCACATGGATACAGAGTTTCTGGTTTGTTTCGCAGAGTCTATATGAGTCTGTATTTTTTATGTCAAAAAAAAAGAAACACTTCATACGTGTTTTCCAAACAACTAAATAGGTAGCAAAAAAGAGCTTCACCACTTCTTTCTTCAACCTAATTACCACAAGGTGAAACCTTTCTCATCTTCTGCGCATGCCCCAAAAAGAAGCTTACCTCTAGAATAAAAACCCTGACCTTTATCATGATCAAAGACAAACATGTGTTTGTGTACACAAGAAATGTGTTTGTGGAAACTTGGAGTAGTAAATCTTAGAAAACCTACCAGTTTCAGTATCTTCCATAATCATTTGCTCCATAAATTTAGTTAAATTACCCTGGTCAGTTCTCAAGTCCTGAAAAAGATTATAACAATATTAAGGAAAACATGTTTCCCACATAATAACTTTTTCATACTAACATTTCTATGGAAACACAAACCTCAGCATCACGAAGTTGATCTGCAATAGAAGCCCAAGCAAAGAGAGCAATTTCTCTTATCTAATAAATGAAAAACATCAAAGTACAATTTTCAGGGATCTAATATAATGGAAAAGGATGACATAACTGTACTACACCTTGAATCTGATCAAGTGCAGGATTAAACAAAGCCTTTTCAAGATTTTAAGTAGATAACTGGCGGTATTTTAATCATCTGAAATTAAAAAAAAAAGACCAAATATAACCACTATATCCTATCATGTTTTCGTAGGCAGAAGATGTATGATTAATCCTTAGTATCCTGCAGGAAAGCAACAGTTTGATATACTAATTCTCTGACATTACTTGCAATGACCTGAAATGACGATATTGGGTAAGAAACCAAAGCAGCATACGACCAAAATGAAGGAGAAAGCTGAAAAGATTTCAGCCAAACCTTTGCCAGTCTTCTACTGCTCACGATGGTTGACAGAAACTCAAATAGTTGCACAAAGGAAACACATGCAAATATATGAGCCAACTGCCTCATCTCTAATCAACATCTCTAATCATAAGAGTAACTTCAAAAATAAGAATTTGAAGGAAAAAACTTTGATCAGGGAAAATGGTAAGTTACCTGGATAACACAAGTGTCAAGACTCTTTTCTTCACCATCTGAATCATATCTTCCATTATATGAGTCTTCATCACCTTCAACTTACTATCAAAGATAGACTTGTAGAGATGACTCAAACGTGTGCTACAATGGCCTCATTATAGCTGCAAGAATATCATGTTTCAATAACGGTGCTTCAGATGCATATGTATGAATAAATAAGGAACATGGGTCACGTGAGAGCATACCTATCATTTCACTTTCCATGAGAAACGGAAAATTTTTTCAATACCTTATTAGAGCATACAAACCAACACAAAGACAAGGTCTTTTAAAGAACTCCAGCAATTTCATGAAACAAAATTACAACAATCAGAAGATGAGACGAACCTCCATTCTTAAAATCCAATCATCAGGATCGCCAAGTTGCACAGGATGTTCCAGTATAAGTGAAAACTGATTCATCCAAACCTTAAGTAGAGGAGCCCCAAAGTAGTAGTTTATGTCTGACTACAAACACTTTACATATGTCAACTGATAACAGAGGTAGCTAAATCAAGACGAATCTAAATTTATGTGTAGATGATATATGGTGTTTTTGACACCATAATATTCGATACATGTTTTCTAATTGGTTTTCTATGTTTTATCGAGTCAGTCCAGTTGTTTTAGAGTCTGTTCAGGTCATTTGGAAATCTGACTGGCGGAAGAGAGGTGCATGAAGAAAGATGCAAGAATCGGAGTTTCTACGCCGAGCAACCATGTGGAGCAGTCAGATGGTTGATCTACATGGAGCAGTCATGCGGAGCAGTCAGATGGTTGATCTACGCGGAGCGATCGTACAGAGCGACCAAATGAGCGCTCCCGATATTTATGGAAACCTCGACATCTTTGGAGAAAACCCTAATCCTTTTTCCTCTCCTTGAAGTCGGTGGTGCCTCCTTTTAAAAAGACCTCTTAGACCTATTTTATTTTTGTACGCTAGTTTTTGCAAGAAATCTAGACTTTTTTCATGATTTGCTATTGTAAGGGAAATGGCTACTCTTCTCGACAAAAAGATCATCCTGAACCCTATCTATTTATCCTTGAGTTTTATGCAGTATCATTCAGTTATTATGTCCTTGTCATCTTGTTCTATGGCTGAGTAGTCAGCTAGCTTGTCTAGGGTTCTAAGGTGTTAATCGCATGAGCTAAACATAGATAACCAATCATTAATGTGTTTTTATTCATTCAGTTCATAATGCTAGCTTTAACTTGATCACTTATTGCTAGATCTTAGGTTTATTCTGCTCATTAACCATGTAGTAGATAACTTGATATTGGATGAATGAGTCTGGTATCCTTGGTCACGCGAAAGCAGATATCAAGGTGCTAGATGAACCTATCGGACTTGATCTCTGATGCGTGCGATCAGATCTTAACCCAAACGACAGTTTAGGCGTCTAGACTGATTCGCAAAGGGAGCAGTGCCACGACGGTGGGCTGTTCTATACGAGTGATCCGAGTTCTAGATTGTGCTATCCTGTGCTTGAATAATTGTTTGGCTCAGCTTTAACATCCGATGAGAAACCCTAGGCCGGCTCCTTTTATCTTGAATTCAACTTACCGTAATTGTTATTTTAATTCGCTTGCTACAAACCAATCAACTATCATCTCGAGTTTATAGCTTGGTAGAAAACTAATAGGATTAAAGTGTGAACTGGTCGTCTGGATTGAATCATAAATACTACAATTATCACTGTTAACTTGACAGTGGGAAAGATTCAGTTTTAGTGTATCAATTTTTGACGCCGTTGCCGGGGACCATCTTTTTTACCTTTATTTTGCTGTTATTTATTTAGTCTAAGACCTATAACTTGCTCTATCCTATTTGTTGCAGCTGCAGAACCAGAACAACCAGGAGCTAGCAAGTTTAGAAAAACAGAACATACAGAAACAAAGGCCAAACAGCTCCAACATGGGTGATCAAGGCCATCCGGGTGATCTCTCTGCAGCAATGCAACTGATGCAGCAGCAAATGGTCCAGATGGAGCAGACCATCCAAGCTCAGCAGAATGCTGCCCAACAGGCTGCTCTCGCGCAGCAGGAGCAGCAGGTGCATGCTGCTCCAATCCGTGAGAGAAACCTACCGCGGAACATCCCTGCTACGCGCTCTGCCATTGTTCCTCCACCCTGCCTGAGACACGACTTTGAGATCAAGCCTTCTCTGATCGCTCTAGTGCAGAGCAAGGTGTTCATTGGTCTCCCTGCGGAGATCCCAGTGGAGCATATTGAGAGTTTCAAAAAAAATCTGCAGTTTCACTCGTGCGGCTGGTGTGCCACCTGACTACATCAAGTGCATGCTATTCCCATTCTCTCTTCATGGAAAGTCTGCACGGTGGTTGAACTCTCTCTCTCTCTCTCTCTACTGGTTCTCTCACTTCATGGGAGCAGGTCTGATCAGTATTCCTAGGCCATTTTTACAATAAGGCGAGAATTACAACGTTGAGGAACAATATCACCTCATTCAGACATCTCACTGATGATCCTTTTTGCTACGCATGGGAGCTTTTCAATGACTATCGTAGAGAATGCCCTCACCATGGATTTGATGATGATTACATGTTAGGCATTTTATATGACGGAGTAGACTGGGAATTTCAGACTGCTCTGAACTCTGCGAGCAAGGGAGATTTCATGACACTGACCACCGATAGTGCGTTCGAGCTGATAGAGAATATGGCTGCTATTTCTGCAAACAAGAATCCAGAAACAGATCGCTCCAAGAAGGTGAACAGTGTCGACACCCAGAAGATAGACAAGTTGACAACCAAGGTTGATCAGCTTCTGAAGAACAACCAAATACAAAGCTATTTTATGGGAGAAACAACTCCTGAGCAGGCCACACAGAACAATTTCCAAGAGAGCAACCATCAGAAACAGCAGAGCAACCAGCAGGCTGCTCCAGCTACTACTAGTGGACCGCAAGATGAGCTGAGAAGTTTGGGTATGATGAGACAACATCTGTTACAGGGTCAGCAAAGTCAGGGGAAGGAATTGAATCAGGTTACCACATATATCAATACCAGAATAGACAGCATGTTCGCTGAGCTGAATTCAAAATATGATACTGTGAGCAACCACATAAAGAGGATTGATGTTCAGCTTGCTCAAACTGCTGAAATTGTTAAGAAGCAGCAAGAAACCTTCGTGGAAAGAGTGTGATGAATCATAGGGTTGAGCACTGTAATGCAACAGAGCTGAGATGTGAGTAAGATGAAGGAAAAGCAATTGAGAAGTTGTTTGTTGAGTCTGCTCCAGGCGTAGAAGAGAGAACAGAGCAGCCTACTAGCTCTGCAGTGACTGCTCCCAACGAATTTGCTGAGACTCCACCATCTCGAGTATATGTTCCTAAGGTTCCCTATCCAATTCCACCTAGACATCTGATGGATCCCATTAGTGAAGAGCAGCTGACAGGTTTTAACGAGATGGTGAGGAAACTTCCTAAAGAGCTTGCATTTGAAGATGCTCTGCAGATTCGTCCATTGCTCAAGTTCTTTAATAACTGTAGAGAGACTCAAGAGGAGATCAAAGCCCTATATACCAAGGCACTGACCACACCATCACTGAAGGTATTGCCTAAGGTTGATGATCCTGGAAAGTTTGTTTTCCCATGCTCCATCGCAGGAACGACCTTCAAGGATGCTCTTTGTGACTCTGGTTCTTGTGTTAATCTCATCTCAAA
>JABAYD010024237.1:0-19806 GCA_014822095.1 Diplotaxis tenuifolia | reverse complement strand
TGTGTTGTGTCCTCGTATGCCACATCTGCTGCACTTGTGGGACTGAGATTTAGATAATTAGGAAAGCTATCCTGAACATTCTAAGAAATCATATAAACAAAAACAATCTAATACTTAAGCTCAAGTAGTGTTGGTCTCGGAGGTAATAAAACTCTCATCGTGTTACTATCCTGTGTAACCAAGTAATAAATATTTCAAAATTTGGTAACACCAAATTTTCTGAAAAACTTCCCTGAAAAAAAATAGTAAGAATTATATATGTCATGGGTTTAGCCAAAATAAGAATTTCTACACTATATTGGTAAGAATCAGATAAAGTTATCTGATCTAGTATAGCATATAGCATGGAGTTTACTATGCTTTTGAAAGAGACCCCATTTTTTCTCATGTCTCACCTTCTAATTGCAATGAGCCATCTCTCATTTCTTAAAGACTTATATTTTATGGTGATACCTTTCGATGTCAACATCTTGCAGGGCTGTAACAACCTCCTCACTGCTAGTATCCACCTCATCATTTAAAGCCTCATGCAGCTCCTAAATCTCTATGTAATCGCTCTGGTTCTTTTCAAAAAAGCTAAAACGCCTTATGCAAGTGTTCGTCGTTCGCCATCTTCTTAAGATGCACAGAGACGGCCACAAACTCGCCATAATTTAAAGTCTCGTCTCCATCTACATCAGCATGCATACAAACAAACAAAAAACACTTTTAAATACATGTTGCTTGGTGAAGGCAACTATACATAGAAGTTCTGTTTTACATCTTCTATCAAAATCTGTAGATCCGTATCATGTATCTGCTTATGTCAGAGTTTATGAAGTCCATGTTTAAGCTCCTCGAGGTTTATCTTTCCCATCTTTTTACAGCCCATCATCTCCTGTTAACATCAGGAAGAAGGATCCTATCCATCAAAGAGCAGAAGTTTTCAACTTGGTGGTGAATGTTCTCTTGAACTAGTCTCTGCTACCCAGACAAAAAGGTTTTACCAGCCATCTCAATGATCTCTTCTGAACATGTCTTCAAAGCTTCTCGTCCCAACTGGTTAAAGCTAGCAAACAATTAGTATTAATAAGCTAACTTAGATGGACACATGTGTTATCTAGGAAAACTTGTGGAACTTTTTAGGACGGGCTTCCAGAAAATAAAACAAATGTTTTTTCTTGCATAAGTATGCTTTCGAAGAAAATCAAAAGCGTCTAAGAAATGTTAGACAGTCTTTGTTCAGAATGGCTATCCTAAATTGGAACTTAATCATCCAAACAACATAATCAAAATCTATAAAAAAAAATTCACTGGCTGTAGAAATCAACAAATAAAGGTCATTTTCTACAAAAAAGAAAACACATATCAAACTGTTGGATTGGAACTTACTCATACTTATAATGTTAGATTTTACCTTCAGGAAAGTCTCAAGATGGAAAAAGCTTCACGACATTGTAGGCGGATCAGTCTGTTGGGGCTTCTTCCTCCAAACATAAGCAAGAGACTGATCATTAAAGCAAACAACCAAAAGTGGCAAATAAAATTAAAAACAAAAAAAAACGTAGAAAAAACATTACTTACTTGCTTTTATTCTTCTTTTTTCTTCTTCTTCGTAGTTGAAGTCTCAGCTTAAAACAAACAAGAAGTAAATTATTAATCAACCATACACTCATGAATTCATCCATTCTCAATCTAAACCATAAGGCTATACTTCAAATCTTAGAAAGCTATCAATAATCTAAACATTTAAAAGCGCCAATTTTCCACAATCTAATTAATCAGTAACACAGAGAGATATCAAAAGGATTTTTTTTTCTTAATGGGTGATTGAATTAGAGATGCAAAATAGCTCAAAACTAGGTGGTCAATCAGAACACTAAGAAAAAAGTATCCACCTTTGCTTCCTTCTTCTTCTTCGTCATTCTCCTCTTTTGCATCCTCTGTAATCTTGAGTTTCTTCAAAGGTTCAAATTCCAATGTCAATATGGTTTCAGATCCACATTAGACACATCTGGATTACAGAGGGCCTCGGATGCAATATATGGTTTTGTAACCATTTTCACAATTGACTTTTCGCACAGAAAACAAACTCGTTTAGCTCAATCTATAGAGAGATGACGGAGATGATTACGGTGGAGACGAGCGATGCCGGAGACGAGCGATGCCAGAGACATGATGGACGGGATGATCGATGCCGGAGATGATGATGGCCGAGATGATTCATTCCGGAGATGATATACGCCGGAGATGATCTACGCCGGAGACGAGACGAGTTGTCATCGTGCTTTCGTGATTTCAATTTTCAGAAGAAAAAAAATATAATTAAAAAAGGAAATGGGCATATAAGTAAATGATCTATTAAAGGAAACTTATTTTTGGGACTTTGAGCCTTGGGTGTTAGTTTGAGGACAAAAACTTGGATTAATGCTATTTTAGGCCTCTTCTCTTATTTTAATTGATAACTAGAACTTGACCCGCGCCCCCGCGCGGGTGCCAGATTTAATTTGTGTATAATGCAAATTTGTAAATCATTGATTTTATAATATGTCCATTCATATTTTTATGTTTTGTGAATTCTTTTTTTTTTGACATCAAAAGAATACAGACTCATGTAGACCTTGTAAACCAAACCGAGAGCTCCGTATCCATGTGAACAACGAAAGATGTTTTGTGAATTCTATTTAGAGTACAATAGATGTAAGTGTAATATTCATATATTGATTTCTTGGCTTTCTATTCACATATTTAAAAATGGTTTAATTTTTTGTTGTAGTTATCTATGCATTATTATTAGTTTTATGATATTTTATTTTATTAAAAAATGTATTGTAGCAGATTTGAATAAGTAGTTTGTGTTTCTATTTTCACCATTAAAAAAACAACAAAAAACGCAAAAAAAAAATTTAGTTTCACTTTATTATATTTTAAAAATCAATATGTCAATTATTTAAAAATTTGGGCTAGACTATATAATAAAGTGAATTGGGTCATAAAATTGAGCTACACTATTTAAGAAATTTAATCTATCAATTATTTAAAGAATTGGGCTGGCCATATTATTATTTTCAGTGTGTTGATTTAATGCAACTAATTACTCCAGGAAAAGAACGTGGTAGCCAAAAAACTCAACTACTTTTTTGATTTCTCCTAAACTTCTCCGTGGGTGCTTCTCTCTCATCCGATCTCCGTCTCGAAGATCACTAAAAAAACTTGATCAAATACAAAATCTGAGGAATCCTAATTCATGATCACCGGATTGGTCATGGACTTATTGTATAAAAGGTTCAGACTGTTTATAATCTGGTAAAGTCAGTGTTGATTTGCAATCTTTGTATAGATCGAAATTCAGTTACATGATGAGCAGATTGTGGAATCATTGCAAGGTAGGTAAAAGAAGAAAAAGGAGATGATTTGATTAAACGCTTTCTATCAATTATATGGTCAATGGAAGAAGCAAAATTAGGTTTCTATTTCACGCTTTCTCTTTGTTACTTTCTTTTTCTTTCTATGTTCTATTATGAATATTTATCTGTTGTTCTGTCGTAACTATAACTCACAAAAAGACAATTTTGAATATTTATAGTTGATAGAGTTTTTTGTTTTTCTACTTGTGTTCCAGAGATGATCATAACGAAGCATTATTCCCTATTCATATAATTTGACTAAGAGCATAAACAGGGGTTATCGCCAACGGTTCAAGGTACATCTTATGAAACTCTTTCCTTATCTGAAAGAGACTGAAACAGACGAAGGAAGAGAGTAGAAAACCTTTTTGCATTTTTTTTCAGTGATCAATCAATTATTTTTATTTGTTTTTGTATGCTGCGAGGTCATGAAGGTGTCACTGATAAGAATTGGTCATGTTGGAGAATAAAGATCAGTGACCGGAGGACCACAAATACTAAATAGAATTGCCAACCTTGCGGGGAAACAAAGGTTAGTATAATTTAAAAATGTTTAATTCACACATTAGTCAAGCAATAGAATCATTTAGGATTGTGGTAGATGTACGCCTGATTGCCGATGGTCTGTGCTTTTAATTTGTTTTATGGTTGTTTGTTCCATTTTTTTAGTGACTTCAATGATTGTGTTTGTACTTTGTAGTGTTTCTGAAATAATTGAGTAAAAAAAATGCATAATCTGATTGTTGATAAGCAATCAATAACAAAAAAATAATATCCATCTTATTAGTAACAAAAGTGTTCAAGAATTTTGAAAGTAAACTCCACTTTCTTCACGAACTGAAATCTGCAATAAGAAAAAAATCCTAGTGAGGTCTTATAAATTACTATAACACATTAAATGTGAAAAAGTTTTCCTAGGTCATTAAGATAAATTTTTCAAAGGACATTCCTTATCAACCATTTTCTCCAAAGTTAGTTGAAAATTTCTTTGAAAACTACATTCATGGTTTTCCTCTAAGGCTTTCCATCTTTACCAAGAGCCAAAATTTTCAATCCTTTCTTTGAGGTCACTCTAGATATTGCCACATAAAGCTGTCCATGAGAAAACACAGGCTTTGGTAAAAAAAGACCCACCTCCGATAGAGATTGTTCTTGGCTTTTGTTTATTGTAATAGCAAAAGCTACTGCCAAAAGTAGTTGCTCTCTGCGCATTTTAAAAGGCAATCGGGAGTCTGATGGGGTTATTGATAGTCTTGGAATATCTACTATATCTCCAACTTTTTTCTCCAGTTATGATTCTGGCTTGAACCATAAAATCCATCACTTGAGTGATCTGAAGCCTGGTTCCATTCATTAACCCTGCTGTAGGATTAATATTCCTTAGAACCATTACATGACAACCAACCTTCAGTCTAAGACTATGATTTGGTAAACCTGAAACCTTTATGGTGTTTAGAAAATCAGGACCAAGATCTTCGTCGTTAACTGAATTTGTATCAGAAGAATAAATACTGTCTGCGCTTGTATAAATCTTTTCTTCTCCTGAAACACACCAAAAGAATTAATCAAATATTTATGTCATATACGTGAAGATAGTTATGAAGGAACCTTGTCTATACTTACCATCAAGCATGTCTAACATGTAATCGTTGATAATGTTGACATTTTCATTAGTAGGACACAAAATAGCTCTTTCTTGAAAGAATTTTGGCCCTTTGTTTTGTTGTAGTGAAGCAAAATCTCCATAAATTGCTTTGCTGATAGCTTCTATAGGATTATGAGTGTCGGTTATCAAAAATTCTTCTAGAATTTCGATCTCAGCTTCACCATCATTAGGCTCTGCAATCTTACCTTCACCAACTTTCAAAATCCAATCCGAGAATTCCTTTAGATCATCTGCCTCTTTAGTTGTCAGATCACCAGCCAACAACCGCATGTTCTTTGTGAGTTTGAGTACTTTATAGTACTCCCAAAGATATGAAGAATTTAGTGCGGCCATAACAATTTCCGCTCTTCCAGCTCCATTAATTACATGTAGAACCTGCCTAAAATCGCCTCCAAAAACCACCACCTTTCCACCAAATGGTTTGGTTCTGTGCTTCCCGACAATATCAGACATACTTCTATCCAAAGCTTCAAAACAATACTTGCTCATAATAGGCGCTTCGTCCCATATAATCATTGATGCTTCTCTTACCAAATTTGCTTGATCTGAACCATGAACCATAGTACATGAAGAAAATTCATCAGGGTTAAGTGGTATACCAAATCTTGAATGAGCAGTCCTACCGCCTGGTAACAATAAAGAAGCAATTCCATTTGATGCAACATTAAGAACAATATGTCCTTTACTTCTGATAGCTGCTGATCGTAATTTCCAAAGGAAAGTTTTACCGGTCCCACCAAAGCCATAAACAAAAAAAGCTCCCCCTGTTCCTTTTGTCACAACATGATGGATTTCATCATATATTTTCCTCTGTTCATCTGTCATCTTCGGAAGGTCAATATGTAAAGTTTCTAGCAATGCTTCGCGTGGATAACTGCGCTCGCCTACTATAAGGACGTTCGAATCATTGATGTTTGTTTCTGGAGGTTGTGGCATAGAAGTGAATCTAGCAAGAGAAGTCCCTAAACGCCTCAATTGTTTTTCGACCTCTTGTAATGCAAACTTCTTTTTGTCTTCATCAGTTAACAAAAGTTCTACAAACCAAAGGTAACAGAATAAGAATAAAAGCATTTGTCAACATTCGCAGTAGTAGAGTAAAATGAAATAAAAGAAAAGGAGTCCATCTTACCTGGCCTGTTCAGAATTTTCCTGCGATTATATTCAATATCTTCAGACAAACACTGCCATGTGTGTTCCCATACAGTCTCTGGAATAACTAAACTATTGTTGATGAGCATCATGGCAAACAAATTCCGTAGTTCATTAGCTGAACCAGCATAACTTCGCCTAAGCAGATCGTCGATATACTCCTGATCATTATCTAACAATCCACGAGCAAAACATGCTTCTTTGTATCCACGATGAACAACACCTTCAAAAGTTTTAATTTCGTCGTAACAGGTACAACCTTTCACAACGTTTAGCAACACACGTAGATAGTAAGAATCTTCTTGCGCACGTGGAGCATAGTTTATCCTGCCAATGCTAAATCCCCTCTTACGTCTTTTGAATTTCTTCTCCTTTTGTGGTAGGTAAAGTAGTTGGGAATTTGGGCATAAGTGATAGTTTTCACTAGATCATCAATCTTACAGAGTTCGAACCATGCTAAGAATATAGTATTCTCAATTAGCTTACGACTAACCACAACTTCCATCTTATCTTTACCCTTGAAAATGATATGTTGTTTACCGGGTAGATGGAAATTGAGATTCTCAACAGCTATTGACCGAAAGTGAAGAGGGAACTGAAAAATTCTCCAACCAGCTTCGCTCGCTGAAACATATCTACAAAATCATATGTAAAAAATTAATTAAAGGAACAACTGTCTATTAAGAGGTATAGGTCGCAACTTGAATCATTTGCAAGAAAATAAATTCGTTTCTGTGAGTACCTGCAGTCGAAGAAATCTTTAATTTCATTTTTCTGTTGCACACTCTGTCCGCTCAACTCATTCTGTACAACATTATCAGGCGGTTCTACAGCAACTGTAACACGGTCCTGGCCTTTGTTTATATACTTAAAATAAGTATTTAATAGAACCAGTTTGGTTGCACCATTCTACATTGATGTGAGCTTTGTACCGAAGAGATAGTTGCTTGTTATATGGAATGACCCATCGACTGTCAGTTCTGAAACCATTCTTCAGTTCGATACTTTCGGATTGGTTACGCCTTCTATACACCGGAAACCCTTCTTTGTTAACTGTAGTCTTCGAGACAAATGATTTGGGATATGACTTTGAGCATATTCCATTTTCCATGCATGGTGAATTCATATTAGCAGCTCCACATGGCCCATGAATCATCATGTCTTTTATGACTTGATATAGCTCGGGTTCCTCAGATTTAACAGGGATTTCAGCAGAAATTATCTTGTCAATGTCATCCGTAGTTGGCAGCTTAGAAGTAGGATGCAATAATAAGAGAATGTGTGCGTGCGGTAGACCACGTTTCTGAAACTCAATGGTGTACATAGCTGAAACAAAAAATAAAAAAAAAATAAATTAGTGTAAATAAGTAAACCGAGATTTTAAAGATAATCTGATGAAACTTACATGAAACAGTCTTTCCAAGAATGTGTTTCTTGGTTAAGTCATCCATCAATGATTCAAGTTTGATCTTGAAAATCCTAGAAAGAATTTCCGGCCTGTCATCTGGATTTAATTTCCTCTTCTTCCTAAATCTTGTGATTTCTAGCCACTTTGGATTGCATGTAAAAGTGATGAACAGATCCGGAAATCCAAAGTGCTTACAAATAGTCATAGCATCCAGGTACATATTCTTCATATATCGAGGACCACCGGTGAAAGAAGCTGGCAACAAAAATTCTTTCCCCTGGTCATGCATATCAATCTTTCCAGCCCTCTCAGATTCTTTAGTTGATTCATAACTATCTGATCGTAGAGTAGACTGATTGCATTTCAGGTAGCAAAGACGATTGGACTCTATCGTTGTGTAGGCATCAACCAAAAACTGCTGGAAAAGACGTCTGGCATGTAAAAGACTGTGAGATTCATTCTTACGTTCTTGAAGACGAAATGCAAAGTATTGCCTCATACTGATAGAATCCTTCTTGTGTTTCTTAGTAGCTTCAGTTACACCTTTCTGTATCCCAAGCCTGAAACCATCTTCTCCATACGGAAACAATAAAGGATATTGAAGGGCAAGATATGAAACATGTATCTCATTAATCCTCTTAAGTTTCCCAGAAATCTTCTGAAGCACAATATCCCTTTTATCCATGTCAAGATTGAAATCTCCAGGAATTAATGCAGCAACTTCAGATGCTGTGGGTGTATTGTATGTCCTCCCATCTTTAAGACGATCACTAATAATCCTCATATGGAAAGCATCCTCTGGGTTAGTATTAAAACGATCTCTTGCTGATCTAAATTGCCTCACATATGGATTCACTTCATTTAACATCTTTATCAACATCTCAATGATCTCTTTCTTCAAGCCATCTTTCTTTTTCCTTTGAAAACTCTTATTACCTTTGCTGAAATATAAGAATAACCTCAGTTAGCCTTTAGATCTCTACGATAAACCATTTAATACCAAAAGAAACGTGAATATGTATTGATAAACAATAACACACGTTAAGATCACATCACAATTTCCCATCTTTGAATACGATATAGGAATAAATAAGGTTATTACCTCAAACAATTGGCTCTGTTTTCTACTTCGGTTTCAGTGTCCACTATGTACATTTGTCCAAATTTAGCTTCATGACCTTCTGGTGGTTGCAAACTACCCATTAGATGGTAATTCTCTCCTGGCATTTGAAACATATCTGGGCCAATGCCCTTTTTAACACATCTATCTAGTTTCCCACCTAGAGAAGTAAATGAAAAGACCATGTTATAAGGTCTCGTGTTTCTCTGAAAATGCTTGCTTAGTGCATCATCTCCTTCCATCAATCTTTTGAGTACAGTGGGTGGATCTTTTAAAAGAGGCAACTGAACCTGACCTTTTCCACAACATAGCGTGAAAATAGGATTTCGTGTATTCCGAGTACGTTTGTTCAGCCTCTCACCATACCACATAATAGCATGACAATAACCACATGTGTATTCAGGATCACCTTCTTCTATGTAAGCTGCTAAATCAAAAATGAACACCATTCAACGGAACAACACTAATAATTAATAAAAATGTGTATCATGTACTAAGTATTTGGTGTGCTTACAATCTCCTTTCGGTTCTGAATTGGATTTTCGAGATTTCGTAGGACGGCCAGAATACAATTCTCCACCTGCTTTTCTTTTGTATTCTTTCCCATCCGTAGGAGCAGTTTCTGGCTGAGCAGACATATCAAAGTCTATTTGTTCATTTTCGGAATCTGTACTATCCTGTGAACTTCAGTCAAAATCCAGCTCATCGTCTATTTCTTCAAGTATACCTATCATTACAACCCAGTGATATATTAGAACAGTGAGACAATGTTTGAGATTGCGTTCATATATTATAATACACCAAGTATCATATAACCTTGATCGTCTACATTGTAATCATCCATTTCTGCGTCATCACCACCACTGAGATCATCCTCGTATATTCCAGTTTGAGGGGCTGATGGTGTAGCTTCTTTATCATTTCCCAAGGCATAGGATATGTTTGTAATGTCTTTTAAAACACTGTGTGAATTCTTTCTTGGTTTCTTTGCTATTCCGATATCTTTCTGTGACTTAGCGATCTGTTTCTTTGGTACTCCTAAATTTTGATTTTCTACTCCCGAGTTGCCGACCTTTTTAGCATCTGTGAAAGCAAAACACGTAAATTAGAGTCCCTTAACAAATATTGACTGGTAAATTAGATCAGCGTAAAAAAACTTACTTGATAGAGTTGTCATACAACTCCTTGGTTCTGGAGAGTTGAACAAAACATTTGACATCAAGTGCAGACCTATTAGTTTATAAAAGTAATAGATCAACACAAACACTCGACTGAATGTACTTTTTATTTTGAGTGCACAATCACGCAATCTCAGCTACAAATGAATAAATTAAAACAATCACCTAATCTGCATTTTCCGTCTGTTGGCAGTGGTAATAGGTGTGTATGATATTTCCTGTACCGAAGAACCGATATAGTTCTTAGATGGATCATTACCGACACCATCATATAATCTCTTATAGACTGCTGTTACAGGAACCAACGGATGCACAGTCACAGGCTTGCGGGATTCGTTTCTTACATTTCGGTCGAGCCGAGGAAGCTTGGATATGTTGATTTCGGTATGATCCTTTCTTTTTCTTTTCATTTTGCTTTTGCTCACTTAAACTTAGTTCTTTGTTGATATCAGCTCACGAAAGTTTGAAGATGTAGAGAGTAAAAGGGTTCCAAGCTTGTTTCGTCCTTTGTGAAGAAATGATCAAAATGTATTCCTACGATTTAGGTGTTTAGTTATGTCTTGATTTATTTGGTAAATGAATATGTGATAATAGATACTGTATGGTAGTTTCATTAAACCAAATTTTTTTGGGCGGCATCCCAATTTATGGATCCCCTTTTTTAAAAATTTTTGAACCCAAAGCATTATAATTTTTTTTTTCGTTTTCTTGCTTCGGTGTTGTTAGAATGATACCAGAACTGGAATCTATATGTTCAAGAATTTAATGTACATCATAGCCAAGAATTGACTGTGGTGTCTCAGGCTTTTTGTAAGAACTTCACGGCTATATATTGAATATTCATTGGTTGAGTAACTCAGTTAGAATACGGTCTAGATAGGCTATATTGCTTAGTGAGACAGAACTGGATCAATATGTTCAAGAATTTAAGCTACATCAAACAAACATCAAGAGGTTGAAAAACAATTGAGGCGTTTAGGGACTTCTCTTGCTAGATTCACTTCTATGCCACAACCTTCAGAAACAAACATCAACTATTAATTTATGCATTTCACACAAAAACAAAGAGCATTAAGACATTCATGGTGCAGCATCATATTATAACTAAAGGTACGTTCTTAAAATTATGCCTCTTACTTGTAAAAACCGAATTCTGCCTCTCATTTATGTATTGAAGAATAGACAAATAAGAGTATAGATATCAAAACCAATTCATAGATTTATTGAATCGAAAATAGAAGAAAACAATAGAAAAAAAACCAAATAAAAACACCAGCAAATAAGAAAAAGCAACACGTTCTACTCAGTTTGAGTTTTCTCCAGCGTTTTTCCATCCATGCACAACTTCTTAGAGACAGAGGTCACATCAGGTAGATCATCTTTATTCTTTCGTTTAGTGAATGGAGTGGTCACATCTTCAGCAGAATTCTGTGAATTAGGACCAAACCCTGAAACCTGTAAAATAGGATAGTCAGTTTCCTAGTCAGTCTTAGCAGTACGAATATCTGTAACATTCAATCTCAAACATGATAAATAGCATGGCACGTACCTCTCCACCAGAGTAAGTTGACGAAGCAGTCTCAATAAGAGAAACTGGAGCAGTTTGAGATTCGATTTTATGAATCTCTTCACCGGCCCTTACTTCTGCCACCAAGTAAGTGTCTGCTCCGTTTGTCACATTGTCTGAGCTAATCGATATACCAAAACAAAATGATTTCCTAATGAGTCAAGCAACATTAGTTTGCATGAGTCGCTGTCATCTGCCACATACACATGAAGCTTGTACCTAACATTCGATAAGAAAAATAAGTAATCTTTTCACCTTAACACTGAAAATAGTTTAGAAGAATAATCTGCACTTACTTTGGAGATACATTAGTGACATTAGCACGACAGTTCTCACAACGCCATAACGGTTTTTCATTCGCTGCAATCCTTCTAGGATCATAATTATCGATCCTATAACACGGCGGTTGCATCCATTTGCATCATGTCCAAAAAAGAACCAACCCCAATCCGTGTTAATTGATTGGATGGAGCATACGATTTTGCATTTCTGCGCTTGAAATTTAAAAAAACACAAAATCTTAACGTACTCACTACTCAGCTGTAATAAGATCTTAAATTCATAATATCGCTTATGAGAATTTAATAGCCTCAACAGCCACCAAAATCTCAGAAATTGAATAGACTTGAACATCATCCCAAACTTCTGCTTCCTTCTTCACAGCTTTAAAATCCATTTTGTTTTCCACAATAGCAAGAGGAAGCTCGGCTTTCAGCATCCTGAAATTTTTTAAGGTACCGATTATCAAGCAAGCCAAGATTCAGCCACATAAAATCTAGCCATTAAAATATGAAACTCGATGTACCTTTCTCTGAACTCAACTGCTTCTCGAGCTTGTGGGTTGATAGTCACAAGGGAAGGATCATATGCATTTGTTATTTGCATATTTCCTACTCAAACAATAAACTTGCTGCTGTAAGCTTGAGTTTTAATACAGCCAAAAAAAAAAGAAATACGACATTATAGATAAATGTTTATACCTTTGTAGTAGCTGATTTTCGCAAACCTTATCAAACAAATAATTGGTTGCTGTTCATTCTCTTGAAGATGATCTTCAATAAGTTCTGCAAATTTCCCCCACAGACAGCACTCCAAGTCATTCCCACTGCAATTCAAGATAGACAATTAAAAGCCATTGAGTATAGTTATTATAAAGTTCGAATATATAATCAAAATATTGCTTACTTGGTGTCACGTAGTCGGAATACAACCCTCTTCCGATATTCGTTCTTGACTTGCACAGTTTGTACAGTGCGCACATCAAAAATTTCACCGAGGACATCTGTTCCAAAAAATATTGATGAATAGCTTATATATCAGTGTTAAAGCATGGAGTAATATAAGTGAAAATGAAAGGAATATCATACCAATGAGGAAGAAGGGATTCAATTTTCCGTCAATGATATCTTCAAAACTTGCTAGATCAAGGAACGGATCAGTGTTTTGAAAATCAGATTTCGACATGAATGTCTCACCACTGATTGTCATCTTGTACTGCAGGTTTGTTAGCAGCCTGGGATACGGCGAAGTTTTCAACAAATCGCCATTCTCCAATAGGTAAGCCTCGCTGAACCCGTACGATTTGACTTCTTTTGCATGAAGCATGAATCTTACCACCCTGTGAGCAGGATACACGAAGTATTACACTATGTTCAGTTGTGTAAACTATATAGTAATATATGTGAAAAATAATTTCTTACGGTTTCATCTGCAAGGATGCACTTAAGTGTTTCTCCTCCAAAGTTTTGTTTCCACGAATGAAGCATCTTCACACGTACTCTCCACCCGGGTTTGTAAGGCTTGACATCCTTAAGCAGGTTACAACTCGCGTTACTCGACATTTTTTTTTGTTCTGAATTTATTGGTGGTGATGGGTTGAGAATGATGAAATTGGGTCGCAGAGGGATATCTATATATATGGTTACGGAAATTGGTGAGCAAGTAAATATCACGAGGAAAATCTAACCATAAATATTTTTCTTGATTGTAGGGTATATTCTTTTGATATTACGAATATATAGATATATACTGTTATATTAGTTTGCGATAATTTAAGTAAAGAGGGTACATTCTTTTGATATCAAACGAATTAGGAATATAATATATTGCTACATTTGTTTGCAATAATTTAGGTTTTTGTAGGGTATATTCTTTTGATATCAAACGAATTAGGAATATAATATATTGCTACATTTGTTTGCAATAATTTAAGTAACTAATAACTTCAATATTTGATGGCTTGGATAAGGAAGCAATATAAGGAATAATTTAGGTAACTAATAACTTCAATATTTGATGCTTTTTATATAACGAATAATATCAATATATGGTTATATTTGTTTGGAATGATTTAGGTATCTAACAATGAAGATATTCAATGGCGTAAGTAATAAGGACACAAACTTTCGAGTTTTGGGTATATGTATTTTTGACTTTCAAATTTGACATTTAATATACTGTTCAATTCTTTTGCGATGACATTATTAACGAATAATGGCAGCATTGGATGGCTTTTAAAAGATAAGGAAGCAAGGATCACTGGACTCAGAATTAAAATGCCTCTTTTGTAGGATTAATTTTATAAAAAAAACTAACAACGATAACTGGAAATCAAGCAAATAACATCAAACTAATAAAACCAAAAAAAACCCAAACTAAAGCACCCACAAAATATTATTCTAATATTATCAGAATACTCCCCATTATTCTTTTCCACCTTGATGATCTTGGAGCATTTTTGATCTGAAGTTGAAGAAAGGCCGTCACAATCCTCATCTAATCTTCGTTTTAACAAACCGTCATCGATTTTATGAGAGGATTTAGTGACAACAGAATAACCTGTGATAGAGATCTTATATAGATGGTTGGTTGGTCTGTGGAACCCGCAAGCTCGGTGTACTTCAAAATTCTCGAGGAACCTCCAATGGCCAATTTGCAATTTCTTAACACGAGCAAAGTAGATGCTCTTACATGTACAATGTATCTTCAATCCCTACAATTCCAAAAACTACATTTGGTTAGTCGTTGGCATTAAAAGGTCATAAAAATCAAAGAAATAGCTTAAAAAGGAAGACATACCATTCTATCTTCACATATGAATTCGTAAGTGTCGGATTCATTATGATTCCAGTGTTGTATCCATGAACGAATGACTTTGACTTCAACCTTCCAAGTACTCTTAAATGGCTTGATGTCTTTTAAAAAAGAGATTTCACTGTTTGAAATAATAGCCATAATAGTCTATGAAAAAATTGGTAATTGGTAGGCGTGGAAAACTTATTAGATGAAAAAAGAGAGTATTTATAGTGTTACTTTTAGGGTTAACGACGATGTCGTCAAGGAGAAACATAAGTTGCCGTTTGCAAGTTATTAGGTAAGTAATAAATTCAATAACTAATCATTTTAATATTCAACATTCGAGAAACATAATATTCGTTTGCGAGTTATTAGGTAACTTCAATGTTAACCCTATTTCCAAACAAATGCTAAAATATTTTAGAATTGTATTAGTCTTGTGTCCAAACAACTCCAAAACTTACTTCAGTTTTAATAATATAGATAATATAGTAAAAACACATTAGTTCCATGCGCTTTTTGGGCATTAAATGAGATATGGATTCTTTTGATTTGTTTAAAAGGATGTTCAAGTTGAGGCATAATGCTCTGAGGTTCTTAAACATTCAGATTTATAATAGTGATTCTATTTCTTTGGTGGAATCCTTGGACACCTTTTGACTGCCTTTTGGTCCTCTTTACCAATTCCTTAGCTCGGATTTTCCTGGAAGGCGTGGTATTCCTTTGTTCTCTACTGTGGCCCATTTGTACTTTGACGGTGGATGGTCCTTTGCCTGCAGCCAGGTCTGAAAAACAGGTTGTTCTTTACTCCTAGATTACAAACCTCTCGATCTCTCCAGATAATGATCAAACGTTATGAAGGGTAATGGTTGTGTTCAAATTAAAAATCACAAATAAGATACTTTCCACATCAATCAATACTATTGAAACATAATTTTTTTTTAAAGTATCTTCCTGTTTCAACCATCTTTACAAAATTTCGCCACTGAAATATTTTAATTAAAAGTTTTTTTTTGTTTTTCCAAAAATAGTAGATAACCATCTACTAGTTCCTTATAAGACAATATTCTCTAACAATAGTAAACGACGTTACTTAATTATTTTTTTTGTTCCTAATGTTAACTAAACAATATATCCTAAATATTCTAACATCCCTAATAGCTTTGCGGCAATTAACATGGTGAAACCATTTCAAACCTAACAGCGACGAAGATTCGAGGTGGTACTGTTTTCTCTATGCCCTTATTAACGGGATCTATGGTTTTCCAGTCATATTAGTTTGAACTAAATGGAGGAAGGAATTGCAAGTTACATGTACGAAGATTGGAGGGGTTTTGTGGATCTCAATCAGTGGAGAATATGTAATTTTTCGTTCAGAGGTTTCCACCGACATAAAAGGCAAGGATGGTCTTCCTTATTTCGCTGGTTGAAATGCAGCGGCCTACCTCAATAGGATGGGAGGAACATACCTAATATTGATCTGATAACCGGATTGAGAGGCAAAAGTATTGGTGAAAGTTTTATTGTATGAATGAGATTGTATGTCGTTTGAAAACAAGAACATGTTTGTATATGGTTGAATATGGAAATTGGGGCTTACTCTGTTCTATTTTCTTTAGAAGAGTAGACATGTTCATGTATTCTAGGATAGATTTGTTATTCATGATATGTTAGGGTGTAACAGACAGTCTATACTCATGTTTTTGCACTTTTATGTTTATTATAATTTAGTGCAAATAGGTTTCTTAATGGATTCAGAACACACGGTTAAATTTGATTATACCAAAGTTACAATGCTACGGATGCACTACAAAAAAATGGGTATTGATAGCACAATATGATAGCAGTGTATTCTTAAGTGCTCTGGAGACTCAAATTTGTGTTTTTGATTTTTACTAATAGCAGTTAATCACGGCTATTCACAAAAAATTGTGAGCGGCAATTGAAAATCACTTATACCGCGAATACTTAGGTGAAATTAACATAAGCACCAATGTGATTACTCTTTTCCCCCTTAACAAAACTCATTCACTTATAAGTAGAGTTGTAAAAAAAAAAAGCGACAAAAAGGAGTCTGGGAAAAAAAAGAAAAACTTTCTCTAGCTCTTATTCCGATTTCGTCTCATCTCCAATCCATTTCGTCTCATATCCATTTCTATAAAGATCTCCACCACCTCGTCTCATCTCGATTTTGATTTGGATCTCCACCACCTCGTCTCATCTCTCGGCTGTTCTTGATTTCGGGTTTGATTCTCATCCCGATTCCGGTTTTACTCTAAGAGATTAGGGTTTGTTTGAAGCTTTGTTTCAGATTTAGGGTTTGTTTCAAGATTTGTTTCAGATTTAGGGTTTCTTTGAAGCTTTGTTTCAGATTTTAAGCTTTTCTTTTCATGTTTCATGTTCTTAGCAGATTTCCAGCTTCTCTTTTTCGGGTAGCGTTGATCAAGCATCACTTCTATCCTTACCACAAGACAAGTTATCTCCTTCGTTCCTTTTGTTCATGTAACTAGTTATTACATTACAAACAATATATGTTTGATTCATGTGGTTTGCATATGTTTGATTCCTGTGTTTTGCTTGTGATTGATATATGTTTGTGTGATTTGTTTTATGCTTAGTCTGAGTAGTATTTAGAATTAGTGTTATATGTGACCCTTCTTGTGTTTGTAACGGTTTTAATCAAGGATAGATCACATAATGTTCGAGAAGGCGTGGGTTAATTTTCCCAGGTATGATATTTACATATTTATGTAAAGTTTCTGTTGAGATTGCAGAGGTTAATGATTTCGTTCATTTCTTTTAACTGCAGACTTGATCCTGCATATGAAAAGGGGGCATGGGACTTTTTCCGAGCTGTTTCCGCGGGTAGAGGAGATAATCAGTTGATCATTTGCCCTTGTAAAGACTGTAGCAATGTAGAACGTCATTCAAGCATTGATATAGTTGATCATCTCGTCAGACGGGGAATGGATGAGGATTACAAGTGGCGTAAAGACTGGTATCATCATGGAGAATTGAACATAGTGGCGACTGAAAGAGAGAGGAAAGAGAAGCAGTTGAATGAAGAGGTTGTTGGGTTATACAGAGCTGCTGAGTATGAGTGTTCTGACATCTGCCATATGGAAGAGGTAAAAGATAAGAAAGAAGATGAGTTCTTGGTTAAAGATAGTAGACACCGAAACTCCTTTATATCCAAGTTGTATATGGTATTAAGTAGCTGTTTGTTTTGTTATTTTTCACTGACATATATTCGTTTTTCTAGCAAACATTGTAGCGTCAGGCAAAATGAAGTTACCAAAGAGAATCTAGAAATGCAAGCTGATGTCCATTATAAGAAACAACCAAGTGGTTGCAGAAGGACGTTGGGCTTCAGATAACCCGGACATTACAGTTCACTTTGTTCCCTTGGGACCTAATGGAGCTAAAGTTTGGATTGATGTGGTGAAGGTGAATAAGGCAGGGGTTTGGCGGCCATCTACTGAGATATATTGAGTGTATGGGAGATGCACTTGGCACCTGTATTGCATGGCCAAAGGAGAAAGTGATCTTGTGTTAACTACTATCAGGTGTAATGTACTACTCTTTATGCTTCTATTAGACTAAGTGATGCCCATATGAATGTGTTGTACTAGTAATGTGTCGGATTAAAACTTGTAGTTAGGTACCTCTTTTTCAATGAATGATGTTGGTTGTGTGTTTGAATGTGATGTTGCAGGTTGTGTGTTTGAAGATGTATGTGAATGTGTGTTTTGAATACAAACCGAGTAGGTTTTGGTCTAATAACAAATCATAACAGCCATAAAAACCCGACTATTAATTAATAGCATCCGTAAAACGCCAGAGTATAGTGCAATATGAAAAACAATTATAGCCTTCAAATTACGCTATTGAAATAAAAAAATGTAGCTTGCCGAAAGACTACTATTATAATGACAACATTATAACAACATCAAATAATACTGCTATCTATCATGTCATTATAATAGCATTTAAGAAAATGCTATAATAAGGGAGGATCTATTATAGCGGAGGTAGACATAGCGGTTCATAATAGGCTACCGAAAGCATATTATAGCGGTTTTCTTCTGCTAAAAATGAATATTTTTTTTGTAGTGTTGGTAAAAGTTTACTCCAAATTGCTTTTGAGTTGATGGCTCTTTTTGAAGAGCATGGAAGTCTTTGATGGTTCTCAATAGAGTTATATAGAGAACCAGGAACATAGATCATTGATGTTTTATGTTGTTTAGGCTAATCTTCCAATATTTGATTTATATTTTCCTGCAAGAGGATGTCTCTCTGGAAGTTAGAAAAATAACAATAGTAGCTCTATTTGTTTTTTTTCTTAATAAATAAGATGCTGTTGCCAATGACACAAAAAACGTGAATAACATAAAAGCTGTTAAGAATTATCTATATGGTTGACTTCATCATTATCTATGTATTCATAGTTATCTTTATCATTATAAGATAGTGTTTATCTCATTCTATATGACGGTCTATTGTTTGTATAAATAGAGAGACATGAATGAGAATAAGATTCATCCTTCCACAACACGTTATCAGCACGATAGTCCCTACCCTAAAAACTAGAAACTAAAAATCCTAGTCGGCGTCCTTTATCTTCTTCTTTAACGGCGCAACTTAAAAGAGGTCGTTCTCCCAAACCGTGAGGATCCAGAAGACGATCAATATAAAAAATCGAAGCTTTCGACGAGAAGAATCTGTCGGTGCAAATGACTTGTCAATCAGACAATCGACGCGCCCTCACACCTAGTTTTAATGTGCACCGCACATCCACATAAAACCCTAATTCCGGTGCAACTTCAAACAATCCGTTCTCTCAAACCGTGTAGACCCAGAAAACAAGTAAGATATCAAATCGAAGCCCTCTCCGAGAAGAATCAGTTGCCGGAAACCGCTTGACAATCTAACACCGGACGTGCCCTCACACTCAGAAACAACCGGCGGGCTAATTTCCTTTTTCCCATCCAGAAAACCCTCGCTATTTTCCCTTCTGCCCGACCATCAAACCAGCCGCCTTACACCTTTCTTTTTCTCGTTTTTTGAATTTATTTTGCTGGAGAAAACCCTAGCTAACTTTAATTTTTATAGGTGAAGCCCTAAGCTTAGCTACCAGCGTCCAAGCTATTTCTGGTGGTTCGGTTTCTAATATCTTCAAGAACAAGGTGAAAGCCCTAGACGCCTTCATCATAGCTGCGGCTCCTTCTTGATCTACCAGCCACCACCCGACCATCCG
>JABAYD010024231.1:0-14999 GCA_014822095.1 Diplotaxis tenuifolia | reverse complement strand
GGAAATCGACGGTGCGAATTTCGGTTCCCACATTGACTTTCCCTTCACTGGAAACATGCTATCATGGGCAGGAAAAAGAGCTGGGAGAGTTACAATTAGATGCCGCCTGGATAGAGCCGTAAGTAATGAGGACTGGCATGAGAAATTTCCTCACACCAAATACAAGTATATGAGACTATGGAGATCGGACTATCGTCCGATTCTGGCTGACATCCTCAGGAAACCAGTGAGAAAAATCGAAGAATTTCAAGTTTGATAAGCGATGGATAGAAAATGAGGATCTACGACGAATGATACTCGAGGGATGGAAATCACCTGATCTTCCACCTAATGCAAGTATAATGAACCTTATTGCCAGTTGTCGAAAAGCACTGAGTGAATGGAAGAGACAGCACAATCTGAACTCTAAGAAGACTGTAGAGGAGCAAAAGGAGAAAGTTGATTTTCTCTCCTCCAATGATGATGCCACCACAGAGGAAATTTTAGCGGCTCTAAAGGAGCTATCTGATGCCCTTAAGGCGGAGGAGATGTTTTGGAAACAAAAGTACAGAATATTTTGGCAGCGTGAGGGGGATAGAAACACAAAATTGTTCCATGCACTCACGAAGCAGAGAAGGGCAAGGAACAGGATAACCCATCTATTGGATGCTGATGGGGGATGTTGTGCAGGATGAGGAAGGTCTTGTTGCCATTGCCACAAGTTACGTTAGACAAATTTTCCAATTGTCGAATCCAGAAGAAATAGAGGCAGCTTTATCAGAAGTCACTACCACTATCACGGCAACAGATAATGAAGCACTCACAGCTCCGGTTACGGAATGGGAGATTAAGCTTGCACTCTTTGCGATGCATCCAGAGAAGGCTCCGGGCCTAGATGGGATGACTGCGTTGTTTTATCAAATTACTTTAGACAAATTTTCCAATTGTCGAATCTAGAAGAAATAGAGGCAGCTTTATCAGAAGTCACTACCACTATCACGGCAACAGATAATGAAGCTCTCACAGCTCCGCTTACGGAATGGGAGATTAATATTGCACTCTTTACAATGCATCCAGAGAAGGCTTCGGGCCCAGATGGGATGACTGCGCTGTTTTATCAAACAAATTGGGATATAGTCAAGGATGATCTGACTCGTATGGTCAATCAATTCTTGTTTGAAGGAATTATTCCTTCTGGACTTAATGATACCAACATCTCCCTCATTCCCAAAGTAGATTAGCCCGACTAGATGAGCCAACTGCGGCCCATCAGCTTGTGTAATGTTAGTTACAAGATCATCTCAAAGGTCTTATGCCAAAGATTAAAAAAAGTTTTACCAGAAAGGATTTCAGAAACCCAGACAGCATTTGTTGCTGGGAGACAGATATCTGATAATATAATGATAGCGCAAGAGTTGTTCCATGCTCTACGAACCAAGCCGAGTGGATGCAACAAGAGAATGAACATCAAAACAGATATGAGCAAGGCATATGATCGGATGGAGTGGTCATTCATTGAGGCAACTATGAGGAAGATGGGGTTCTCTGATATATGGATCACCTGGATAATGCGATATGTTACATCAGTCAAATACAAGGTCCTGCTGAATGGACAGCCAAGGAGAAATATTTTCCTGGAAAGAGGTCTGCAGCAGGGGGTCCTCTGTCCCCTTTCATTTTTATTCTATGCACGGAAGCGCTCGTTAGCCTTCTAAATCATGCGGAGAATCAAGGGAAGATAACGGGGATGCGCATCACGCGTGCGTGTCCATCGATATCCCACCTTCTCTTTGCTGATGATAGCATTTTCTTTTGTAAGGCGGAGCCCCGTGAATGTGAAGAAGTAATGAAAGTGGTCATGAGATATGGTAAAGCCTCATGACAGTGTATTAATTTTGATAAGTCCTCCTTACTCTTTGGTAAGAAGATCAGCCTGGAGATTAGGCAGGAGATCAAAGACACACTTGGGATCCAGAATGAAGGAGGGATAGGGACGCATTTAGGGATACCAGAGGATATTAGTGAGTCAAAATGCAAATTCTTTGCCTATCTTAAAGGCAAGATAAGGAATAGAGTAAATGGATGGACTAGCAGATGGCTGTCAAAGGGTGGAAAGGAAGTCATGACAAAGTCCATACTACTAGCATTACCAACATATGTGATGTCATGCTTCCTGTTACCGTTGGAGATATGTGAAAATCTAGCTAGTGCCATTGCACAGTTTTGGTGGAGCTCGAACCCCCCTAAGCGAGGAATACACTGGTCAACATGGGATAAAGTTTGTTTATCTAGGGAGGAAGGTGAGATTGGTTTTCGGATGTTTCATGAATTCAACCTTTCCCTGTTAGCAAAAAAATTATGGAGATTGGTACAATTCCCCGATTCCCTGGTCGCTCAGGTGATGAGAGGATGATATTATCACTTAAGCTCGCCTTTGCATCAGCTTTCTGTCAGCAGTCCATAGTATGTGTGAACTAGTATCTCGGCGGCAAGAGAATTACTCTTATTGGGGATTAGACAAAAAATACACTCATGGTATGAGTAAAAGTCTAGGAAGATCCTTGGATTCCTACTGTGCCGGCACGACCGGCAACCCCAGTTGCACCAGTTCTGAACCCCAATATGCGAGTGAGTTTCCTAATTAACCAAGATTCAAAATCCTGGGATGTTGCACGCCTAGAAGACTATGTAGCTCCTGATGATATACCTCTCATAAGGAGTATGGTAGTCAGCTCGACTCACCATCGAGATTCTTACTGCTAGAGCTGTACACGAAATGGACAATACACAGTCAAATCTGGATATTGGGTGGCCCGAAATATACTAACCAAAAAGGAGGAAGCTGTTGTTTGTGAGCCAAGTTTGAAAAAACTCCAAGCACATGCCTGGAAGGTCAAGGCACCCCCGAAGATATGCTATCTTATGTGGCAATTGATAACATGCCACATGGCTGTTACCAGCACTTTAAACCACAGACATATGAGATGTGATAATCACTGCCCACGCAGCGGAGCCCTAGAAGAAACAATTGCACATGCTATTTTCCACTGCCCCCCAGCAATTCAAGTTTGGGCGTTATCATCTACGCCCACAAGTCTTACTATGTCCCAAGTACAGAGCACATATACAAATATGGATTACCTCTTTTGGAGAAAAAATGACATCATTGAGCCGGAGATGGCAGAGACCCCTACCCATGGCTAATTTGGTACATCTGGAAGGCAAGATATGAAAAATTGTTCAGGGGAATAGATAGAGATCCACTGGAGCTGGCCCGATATGTAGAGAGCGAATGTCAAGCGTGGTTTCAGGCCAATGAATAACCCTCAACCCAAGTGACCACAGATGTGGAAAGCCAAAACATAGGTATGGGTAACATTTGCATGGTGGATGGCTCCTGGACCGCGCATGATCAGTTTAGTGGATGTGGATGGGCTTGGAAGGACGACAGAGGAAACGACCAGCTGTTGGGATTGCGCAACTTCACTAGAGTGGAATCGGCTTTACACTCAGAATTGGAAGCATTGCGATGGGCAATGGAGAATATGCTTCAACATTTGCCATGTCAGTGCTTTGGAACAGACTGCAGGGAGTTGATCGCGATGCTTAGGAGCCCCCCCCAAGTTTGGCCAGGATTCTCGACGGAGCTGGAAAAACTTGCGACGCTGCGGATCTGCTTCACAGACTTCAAAATTTTCTATATTCCCAGAGCGCAAAACACTGTATCGTATGCACTTGCTAGGACTGCTAGATCTTTCTATAAGAATATAATATTTGTTTGTTGTTCTATTCCGGTCTGGATTCCCAAACCACCTCAAGCTTGAGTAATAGATCAGCCGTTTGATGTCAAAAAAAAAAAAACATAGTTTCTTAACAAATATGGAAATCTACTAATTATATGAAACCAATAGAATTTGGAAATCGTAATATATCATTTGTTTTATTTTAATTAAATAATTTAATGATTTAAAAAAATATGAAGCAAAACCAAAAACCAAATTTAAAACTAAAAACCAAAACTAATAGTTGAAAACGCGGGTCATCTTTTTGTTTTTGTTTATTTACAAAATAAAATATTGAAAATATAAAATAAACTATTGCAATTTTGTTTTTTTTTAAATTGTCATTTTTCAATTTTAAAAACTAAAAACCATAACCAAAATATGAAATCAAAAATAGAAGCTTAAAAACTAAAAACCAAAAAAAAAATAATCCAAAATCAAATCTAAAAATAAAAAACAAAAAATTAATGCAAAACAATCATCACCTCAAATTTCGAATTACTGATTATATACAAAAACATACTTTAAATAAAGAAAAAGACTAATTATATAAATTTTTAATCATAAAAAAAATATTTTCTACTCTATTAAAACATAGTCTTTTTTTTATCTACTGGTACAAGTTGTCATTTAAATTTGGATCCTTTCTAAAGTGTTACAAATAATATACGATATATAGTTGATTGAAACGTATTAATTAAATAAAATCAGTACTGTTAATATGCATATTTAGATATCATTAAAATATGAACTATGAAAATTTACTAAATATATGAAACCAATAGATTTCATATCTTAACAGTTTCTTAACAATTATGAAAATCTACTAATTATATGAAACCAATAGAATTTGGAAATCGTAATATACAAATTGTTTATTTTTATTAAATAATTTAATGATTATTTTTTAAAAATTAAATAAAAATCAAAACCAAAAACCAAAATTTAAAAACTAAAAACTAAAATCAATAGTTGAAAACGCAGGTCATCTTTTTGTTTTTGTTTATTTACAAAATAAACTATTGAAAATATAAATAAACTTTTGCATTTTTTTTTAAAAAACAAGTATCATCTTTTCAATTTTAAAAACTAAAAACCATAACCAAAATATGAAAATAAAAAAATAGATGCTTAAAAACTAAAAACCAACAAAAAAACAAAATCCAAAATCAAATCTAAAAATAAAAAAACAGAAACTAAAAGTTAATGCAAAACAATCATCACCACGAATTTCGAATTACTGATTTGTACAAAAATATACTTTAACTAAAGATAATGACTAATTATATAAAATTTTAATCATAAAAAATTTTTGCGCTTGAAAAGCGCAAATCAAAATCTAGTCTACTCTATTAAAACAGAGTCATTTTTTATCTAGTATACAAGTTGTCATTTAAATTTGGACCCTTTCTATAGTGTTACAAATAATATATGACATTTAGTTGGTTGAACCGTTTGTCATTTAAATTTGGACCCTTTCTATAGTGTTACAAATAATATATGACATATAGTGGGTTGAACCGTATTACTTAAATTAAACCAACATGATTAATATGTATATTTATATATCATCAAAGTACGAACTATGGAAATTTACTAATTATATGAAACGAATAGATTTTGTATCTTAACAGTTCCTTAACAAATACGAAAATCTACTAATTATATGAAACTAATAGATTTTGTAAATTATAATATACCGTTTGTTCTATTTTTATTAAATAATTTATTGATTATTTTTTAAAATTAAATGTAAAGAAAAACCAAAAACCAAATCTAAAAACTAAAAACCAAAACCAATAACTGAAAACGCGGGTTATATATTTTGTTTATTTACAAAATAAACTATTGAAAATTTTTTAAAACAATTTTTACATCTTTTCAATTTTAAATTAGATGTTCAATTATGTGGGATTTGTTTGTTGGTAATATCAATTCAACCTAACTTAACAAATATAAAAACTAAAAACCATAACCAAAAGCTGAAAATCAAAAATAGAAACTTAAAAACTAAAAAACCAAAAACCAAAATCTAAAACCAAATCTAAAATTAAAAACAAAAAACTAGAAATTAACGTAAAACAATCACCATCATAAATTTCGGATAACTAATTTTATACTAAAACATACTTTAAATAAAGATAAAATTAATTATATAAATTTTTTATTATAAAAAATTTACGCGTTTGAAAAGCGCAGGTCAAAATTTAGTATTCATTTAAAACCCACGGAATGTATCCTTTATTTCTAACTATCAGAAGTAACATGTCCATTTAAAACTCACATAGAGATGCTTAACCTTTCTAATAATATTATTTTATTTAGGGAGAAGGAGAACGAGATGAATTAACTAACGTAATCTCTTTAAAGAAAGACTTTCTTGTCAACGCTTCTAACTTCTTAGTAGAGCGTGATGTTGTCGTCTGACAAGATAGTCTTTCTTTAAAATTTTAATGTCTATTCACTTTTGATTTTCTATTCACTTTTGATTTAAACAAAAAGTAAAAATTATTGTGTAACAATTTTAGAAGCGTTGACAAGATAGTTTTTCTTTTAAAATTTTAATTATCATTTTATGATGATTAAAATTTCAATTCACTTTTTATTTATATATAAAAAGTAAATTTTATGCAAAATATCTTTAACAATATCTGAGAAATTTGTTTATCTATTACGTATGTCTAACTTAATTTTATTTTCAATATATTTCAAGATTATAAATAAAAAATAGATAAAATAGGATTGTTACATTATAATGTTTAAAAATAATTGTTTCAAAAATAAAAAAATTATAAATTTTCTAGTAGTAGTATTATAAGTAACACAAACATTGTTATAAAGTTAGATAATATATAGATTTATATTATATTAATTCAATGATAAATTTTATTGTATAAGTTAAAAAATTAACTTTCATATATATATTTCAAATTTAAAAATAAAAAATAAGATAAAATAGTATTTTTTATATAATAATATTATCTAAATAAGTTTTGGTACAAAATAGCAATTTACAAAATTCTACGGTAGTAATATTATTAACTACACAAACATTATTATAAAATTAGATAATATATATAAATATATAAATAAATTATGTTTAGTCATTAATAAGTTTTATTATATTAATTATAATTCTATAGTATAAAAATTTTACACGGTAGTGCGGATCAAGATCTAATCTACTCTATTAAAATAAAATCTTTCTTTTATCTACTGATACAAATTGTCATTTAAATTTGGACATTTTCTAGAGTGTTACAAATAATATATAACATATAGTTGGTTGAACCGTATTACTTAAATTAAACCAATACGATTAATATGCATATCATCAAATTATGAACTATGGAAATTTACTAATTATATGAAACCAATAGATTTCATATCTTAACAGTTCCTTAACAAACATGGAAATCTACTAATTATATGAAACCAATAGATTTTAGAAATCGTAATATATCGTTTGTTTTATTTTTATTTTTTATGAAATAATTTACTAATTATTTTTTTAAAATTAAATGTAAAGAAAAACCAAAATATCAAATCTTAAAATTAAAAATCAAAACCAATATCTGAAAATATAGGTTATATATTTTTTTGTTTATTTACAAAATAAACTATTGCAATTTTTTAAAAAAATATTTTGACATCTTGTCAATTATAGAAAATTTTAATATAAAAAAATTCCGTGCGGGTTATATTTTTGCTTTTTTATTGACAAAACAAGCTATTGCAATTTTGTTTTAGAAAAAAATTTGTCATCTTTTTATTTTTAAATTAAATATTCGATTATTTGATATTTGTTTGTTGGTAATATAAGTTCAAACTAACTTAGCAGATATAAAAATATAAAAACCATAACCAAAAACTGAAAATAAAAAAAATAGAAACTTAAAAACGAAAAACCAAAATCTAAAACCAAATCTAAAATTAAAAAAAAAACAGAAACTAAAAATTAATGTAAAATAATCATCACTACAAATTTCGGATTACTAATTTTATACTAAAACATACTTTAAATAAAGACCAAAATCAATGATATAAATTTTAATCATAAAAAATTTTCGCGCTTATTAAAAATCATAACCAAAGCTGAAAATCAAAAATAGAAATTTAAAAACTAAAAATCAAAATCTAAAATCAAGTCTAAAATTAATAAAAAAACAGAAACTAGAAATTAATGTAAAACAATCATCACCACAAATTTCGGATTACTTATTTTATACTAAAACATATTTTAAAATCATAAAAAGTTTCCGTTCAAGCGCATATCAAAATCTAGTTAATATTTAAAACTTCAATTTATCTTGAACCAGCTGCAACACATTTTTACATGCGACAATGTCCCTTCCACGTGCATTCTCACGTGCCCAACTTTTCGTTGGAAGAGAAAAAACCCTAAACCCCCGACCTACACGGTTAGAGACTACCGTTACCCTTAAGTTAGCTGGTTTAGATATGGCAGCGATCAATTTATATGGTTAAACTAATGTTTTACTACTTCATCAAATCTGAGAGGAACCCAGAAGAAGACCCTCTTCGTGTCTTGTTAACTGGAGGACCTGGCTGCTCTTCTTTCTCTGGCCTTGATTATGAGAATGGTAAGTAAATTTCTATAACTCATTCTTATTGTCTCTGAAAAGATTTTCATTGATTTGCTTGAACTGGAAACATCAGGGCCTCTTGCTTTCAAGGTTGAGGCCTACAATGGAAGTGTCCCCACCTTGGTCTCTACCACATATTCATGGACTAAGGTAACTATTGAGATGTACATATTCATTTAGTTGGTTTATATATTCTGTAAACTATCTGTTTTATTCAGAATGAGATCTTCAAGTTTGAATGATTACTTCTTTTCAGGTGGCGAATATAATCTATTTGGACCAGCCTGTTGGAACTGGCTTCTCCTACTCTAGAGATCCACTTGCTGATATACCAAGTGACACAAGATCAGCTAAGCGGGTCGACGAGTTTCTTCGTTAGGTAAAGGGGAAACTAAAACTGTCCATTTAATGCAACTATCTTATGCTTTAGAATTTTGGAGATTGAATTATTGTTGTGCAGTGGCTAGACAAGCATCCTGAATATTTCTCGAATCCTTTCTATGTCACCAGGAACTCTTATTCCGGTAAGGTAATTCCAGCCATTGTTCAAGAAATCTCAAATGGTAAGTCTTTTTTTCTTTCAGGTCAATCTCTTTTCTTTGACTACCCTTTCTTGATTCAGCTATTTTACCAATATATCACAGGAAACTATATTTGCTGCAAACCTCAAATAAATCTTCAGGTTTCAACAGTGTTCTCTTGTTTCAAATATACCTTATCAAACATTAATTTTTTAGCTTTCTAACAATAGGGGTATGTGCTCGGAAACCCGGTAACAAATTTTGATATTGATAATAACACTCGAGTTCCATTTGCTCACGGAATGGCACTCATCTCTGATGAACTCTATGAGGTACTAGTTACAAAATCTAGGATGAATTCTTTTCTCTTTTCACCATGATGAAAAGGTTGATGATCATTTCAAAACTATTACATTGTAGTCGATGAAGAAAAGCTGTGGAGGAAATTACTTTAACGCCGATCCTCAAAACACAGAATGCTTGGAACTCTTTAAAGATTTCAAGAAGGTATATATATACACATTGAGGAATTTAACTAAGATTCAATGGTAAATCACTGAATTAGATTTTTTGTGGTTTATTTACAGTCTGTTTCTAGAATATATGAAGAACTTATCCTACAGTCAAACTGTGACAAAACATCTCCTGATTGCTATGTAAGCATCTTTGTATTGTTGTATCAAATGCCTAGTCATTTTACAAAATAGTAAAGAAGATTATTGAACAAGTTTGATTTTTTTATTTTTTGAGACTTATTGGTATTCGCTATCTGAATACTGGGATAATAACGAGATCGTACGTAGAGCACTTAAAGTGGTGAAGGTAATATAATATATGCAACTTTTTTGTGTTCCAGAAAAAAAGATATATATATATGACAACTTGTTGATCATTGGAATAAACTGATCACCAAACACTATGACTGCAGGGGACTACAGGGAAATGGGAGCGATGTAACTATAATCTGCAGTGCTTTCAAGACATTAAAAGCAGCATACCATACCATATGAATAACAGTATCAAAGGCTATCGATCTCTTATCATCAGAAAATAGTTTACAACTTCTTCACAAAGCTTGCTTCATTAGTTAATTGTTTGTAATTTTTTTCCTGGTATTGGTGCTTCTGGTGAACAGTGGTGATCACGATATGACAGTTCCTTTCGTTGGAACTCAAGACTGGATAAGATCACTGAACTTTTCCATTGTTGAGAAATGGCGGCCATGGTTGGTACAAGATCAAGTAGCTGGGTATACACCATTTACATTTTTCTTTGTTTTGTTGATTTCTTTTAACTAATTTTGTATTAAGCTGATTAACCTGTTTTTTTTTTGCAGATACACTAAGACTTATGCTAATAAGATGACATTTGCCACTGTGAAAGTAACTCTTTGATCCTAAATTTTCATTGACATATATGCAAAGCTTTTGTTTTCTACATCAAATTTCTTGATTCTTAAATGTGTTTGGTTTCTATAGGGAGGCGGGCATACGTTAGAGTATAAACCAGTAGAGAGCTCAATCTTGTTCGAAAGGTGGATAAGTGGCCAACCTCTTTAAACATAGAAACCTTCCTCTGTGGAGTTATCCCATTGATGTTGAAGCCCAAATTAATGTTTGGTTTCTGGATTCATAGAGAGAGACAATTTGTTATCAATTGTTTTGACTACTGTTTTTTCTTGTTTTGGACCATTTAATTTCCCTTTATTCAATTTGGTCTCAACTATATCGTGGAGTATTCGAGGTTCGATACATAATTAACGTTCGGCAAAACGTGCAAAATAACAATATGTGCAGGACATTGGACACATATCTATAAACAAAATAATTCCAAGTTTCATGAAGAAGCATCAAAGAATATTGACAGGAGTTAAGAGTCGTGGAAATACATTGGTTTCTTTTCTACCTTAATCTCATATGTTTGCTTCAAATATAATGTCCTCTCCATTTAAGCTTTCTTTTAACATTTGTAAATACTTGTTACTTTATTAATATTATGGGAAAATTTTGTTGTTAAGCCAAAAATAACTTTATCCCATTAAGGCAATCTCATATATTTTATGTTTCATTAAACTAATTCTTTTTAAAATGGCAAAACTGCCCTTAAAATTTTAATTATAAATTCAAAATTAATTTTTACAAAATACAGTAGAACCTCTATAAATTAATACTTGATAAATTAATATACACTAAATATCTCTATAAATTAATATACACTAAATTGAAGCCAGAATTTGGCGGGAGGCTGGTACACTCTTTTTTGTGAAAGGAGTTGATGACATGAAAGAGGCATGAGACGTGCTTCACCTTTGCTAGGAGACCTATGTGCTTTGGATTGCAAGAGTTTCATGTTGTCACTGGTCTGAAAGTGAAGCAAGAGAAGAATAGTGGATTACTGAAATGGAAAGATCATGATGGATTTTGGAGCACGCATATAAAGACATCTGGAAAAATCAACTTGCTCACCATTAAAAATAAGTATTTGGAAGAGAGAAATAACTAAGACTTGAGATTGATGGGGTGAGGCTGATCAATCTTTGCGTTATTATGGATGTGGTGATGGGGAGGGATAAGAAGGTAAATTTCCCAAATTTCTACATGAAGTTAGGGGTGGATTTAGAGAAGCTTTGGAGTTATCCATGGGGTTTGTACTCGTTTGATTTCCTGCTGAAGCAGATTAGCAAAAGAAGGAATAAATTGGAGCAGTAAAAAAAGGTACATGGTGGAAGGGTTTTTGTTTGGTTTTCAAATTTGGATAATGGAAACAATTCCTAATTTAGGAAAAAAATTGTGGCACAAAAGTCAGCGAGAATTTCACAGGTCCTTTTTGTCGTAATTGGAGGGATATGCAAAATGTTCTTATGAAGATATCGTTGGTTTTGAGACTTTATTTATAGAAAAGTATGCATATATTTTTCTTATAAAAATGATTTGATTGTCTTGTTTCAAATTACTAATGATTTGATTGTTTTGTAGGAAATGTTGCATTCATTCATGGAATTCCATAGAGATGGAGTGTTTTTTTTGGCTATTGTTTTTGCAAGGAAGGATGAAAAGAAAGATGAAAGAGTAGATTGCCTTGTGGACATGATCCAAAAAAACTATGATTGGAGCAATCATGTTTGGGTAGTAGAAGCTACAAGGTCCGAATTTAAAGAAACTGACGAAGAGGAAATAGAGAAAGGAGGGACGAAGGCTTGGCGACAATAGCCATGTTTCACAAAATGTTGATGACCGAGTTGATGTTTTGAGAAGAAACAAAAGAAAGCATACAGACTGAGATCAGAGTCAAGGAAGAAGAAAGTTTTCTGCTAGCTCGATGCTTCATCGAAAGGGAACATTGACACAGCTATGAAAAAGTTCTTGGAGGGTTTGGTACAAGCTTCTTTTACGACATTTGAGGAGAAACGCACTCAGCAGTTCTCGGATAGAATTGACAAGTTGGGAACAGTGGTAACAGAGAGGTTGGGGAAGATTGAGACTGAGGTTACACAGCTCAGAACAACTTTACTGATGATTGAATTGGCAGGGAAGAGTGATCAAAAAAATGGTCCAAGCAATAGCAAAATCCACCGGTCCTAGAAGAGCAAACAAAAGACTACTCCAGCAAAACCAAAGCTAACCAATAAGAAAAAGCGTTAAGAGTTGTTGGAACTTGGAACTAACTTATGGAATGTAGGTCTTTGAAACTAGGTTGTTGGACTTTGGAACTACACAACATCACATTTTATTTGAACTTGACGTTTGTATTGTATTTGTAATATGTATTTGGAACTTGACCTTTATGTTGTCGATGTATTTTGAAATTGTGTTTGTACATGTAATTTATATTTGAAACTTGACGTTTGTTTGTTTAACTGGCTGTTTATGATATTCTACTTTTTGATATCCTTTTATGTTTTCAACAGGCTGAAAAAATAAAGATTTAAAGACTGATGATTTGAATCTCAATTTATCTCAAGTAAACTTGACTCAGTCATCAGCTATTGATCTCCATATGGATACACAATACTTTCTGGAAAGTTGCATGAAGAAGCTTTCACAAGACACATTTGTTAAAGATTTCGATCCTTCTCAAACTAAAGTTGAAGATCCGTTGGATTGGTTGGAACATCAAACATCATTGAAAATGTCACCAGAACGATTAGATGACCTAAAGATAGAGCTAGTCGAAGAAGATGACCTTGATCAATGCTTGGTGTTTGTGTCTGAAGAAAATTGTATCAAGGTGAAAGATTGGCAACATACATGAATGTAAGTTACTACTTTCTAGATAGCAATCCGATTATGTTGTTAGTAATTGAAAACTATACCATTTTTTTTGATTACGGAGCTATAAAGATTGGTCCTTCTATGTTAAATGAATAACTAGGCATGCGTGTTATGCCTACAAGTAGGTGGTTTTATAACTACGTAAGCATTCAAATGTTGATTTCTATTATAGGTTAGCTATTATAGAAATTGTTTACTTTAAAGATTTTTTTTAGGAGATTGATGCTCTAATATATGTATTTCGGGAAAGAACAACACTGCAACGATGGAAAGTGGATTGTGTTGCTTTCATGACATGCGTCATCAGCGATCTCATCGCTCTTGAATACACGCATTTTGGTAAGAGTATTAAGCAGTACAAGATGGATCCTTTATTACTGGAATATGGTAAAGGTGAACTTCCTTCTCATGGAAGATCACATAAGTTGTGGAATGTTGATGTGGATCAGATGTGCGTTAAAGTTTGAGCCAATCGTAACCATTGGATCGCTTTAAGCATCTATTTTGTGACTAGGAATATCCAGGTGTTTGATTGGAGTGGTAAAAAAAGAATCAAAGAAATGGAAACTTTAGTGTTAAAAAATAAATGGAAGCTTTCACGCATCTTATTCCTCGGATTGTCAAGGTCGTTCAGTCATTGTCAGTACAGACACATCTCACTATCACTCTGTACACAATAATCGATGTATCTATGAATGGTCTTAATCGACATAATTTTCATATTGGCGCGTACACGCTAAAACACATTGAATGTCACTCGCTTGAGTTGGACCTATCATTAGTCTAAAAATAATTGTCCCTGATATATATGCACCAAATTAAGTTAAAAAAGTTTGGTAGCTTTTTAGTTAAGTTAAACCAAAAGATCAGAGTACTCTTATAAGGTTATGTTAAACCAAAATATCCATTAAGTTAAAAAGTTTTGGAGTACTCTGATTTTTTTACTCAATTTTGGCCATGAGATTTGAGTTTTGTTCCAATCAAAAATGTAAAAACACATTTTCCGTCAAAAGCACAAATGAAAATTTTCTTTCAAAAATACAAAAAAAAAACACATTCTTCTGCTAAAAGTGCAAAAGCGCATTTTCTCAAAAAAAAAACGCAAAAACGCATTTTCTTGCAAAAATGCATTTTTCTGCAAATCACAAAAAATTGTTTTTTCACAAAAGCACATAAACATATTTTTCTGCCATAAACGCAATGCCAAAAATTACAAAACATATTTTCCATTTAGATAACTTATTTGTACGAATCATCTTGATTCATGATATACCATGGATTTGACCCTCTTTTAGCCATGGTATATAAGTATTTTTATAACTATTTATTATACTATATAGCATATTAGCAAATTTATAGGTTCATGAGTGATTTGGGAGAAATTGAAGTCTTTAGAGCATTTTGAAACATAAATGGAGAATTCACCCGAAGCTAACATTGACCCTTGCTAGAGGTCGACACGGAGAGATTACAATCGATCGACACACATCTTGTGGTGTCGATCGACACTGAAGGAACAAAGGTCCGTTACATCACTCAGCCGACTTGAAGCCCACACCTTCACCTATTTACCAATTTGCTCCTGGCGAGTTTTAAACCCTAGTTTACCTAAGTACTTATACTTTGCCAAAGTGTTAACGGGAAAGAGAGCTTTATTGTATTCTTATTTTCACCACTAAAGTTAACTTAGATTCATAGGTTTAGAGAGAAGATCATAGAAATATTTATGATTAAAACTCCATTAATTATATCTAATAAATTCAGATGTCTAGACCCCGTCACTCGGATTACAATGCCCTTGATCTCAATGGAGACAATTATCTTGATTGGGCGATGAAC
>JABAYD010024228.1:0-15325 GCA_014822095.1 Diplotaxis tenuifolia | reverse complement strand
AAAAAAGCACGACGAAAATTGTATGGGTTGAAATCAGCACTTTTTATTTATCCGAGGAAGCACAGTTTAACGGTTGACTAACAATAAGTTAGTCAAGGTAGGATTTCATATTACGGAGTCAAGTTTGGGTCGAAATGTTTTATAAAATCTTAGTTCAGGAATGATTTTACACTTATGTTTTGTTTGGGTCTAAAAAGACACGATACAAATTGTTGGGGTCTAAAAATGCCTTTTTCCCATATTTGTTCTAGTCTATGAAAACATATCCACATGGCTCCATCTCGGGCCGGTGACATTGATTAGATTCTGGTCTTGGTGGTGGTATCTTTAATCAGAATCAAACGCTCCGGTACTCCTGCCCGAAAAAAAAGAGCTGAGATACTCCTGCCCGAAACTGACCGGATTTTGAATTAAATATATCTTTATTTAAATCAGAAAAATTATTAAAAGACCACAGACCCAACAAAATAATTACGACCCAACCAGAGCCATTTCGCAGACAATTCAGACCCGATCCATAAAATTCGGATCTGTTTCTCCATAACTTCCGAATCCTTTGTAAGAGTTGGTGTAATTGTAAACTTTGGTGTAACTGTTTAGCGTAATAAAACTTGAAACTAATAAATTGAAGGTATTCTAAACTGAACTAAGTCGCACTTTTAGATTGCAATTGTTTATTATGTTATTGTTTAGTCACATTTGTTGTTATTGATATATTCATTGAAGTTCAAATAAAAATATTAGTTTATAAATATAAGTAGAGAAAGTACATTATGGTTATAGATATAACTAGAGAAATAACAAACCATATAATGAAGAGTAATTTACATAACAACTTCGTAAAAGCAGATAAAACTAAACACACAACTAATCTTCAATAATAGGTCAAACACGAGCACTCAAATTTATGTCATCACAGAAGTTCCAAGCTATACGATTCCAGAAACAACGATCGCATTTTCACAGTAATATTAATCCATTTGGTGAGACTACAAAAATTAGAGGGTCTAGGTTGAAGCACCAGCAATGATGTGCCAATTTACTCCTTTAATTACTGGCGACAAATTATAATGTCATTATCATAAAAAGCATAGGTTGTGTTGATATTTATGTGAGACAAAGAAATGTAGAATAGTAGTAGCCGTTGACTGACAAAAACAAAGACTTACTTACAATCCTCTACCTATCACTTTTGTCTTGTATTCATTTACCAAAAAATCTGGATTCTAAAATCTATGGATATCTACGGATATTCACGTATATTTACGAATATTACATCCACTTTGTTCAATACAGAAAAAAATCTACAAAACATCATACAAATTTGTTTTTTTTTCTTAATTCTTTTACATAATATAAAAGATAAACCAAAAATTAATGAAACTATTTGTTTTATAAATTTTTAAAATTAATATATTCTCTTATAAAACAAATATTTTTAGAAAAATTGTAGTTTTCTTTAGAGATTTTTATCTTTTTTATTTTTAGTAAGTAATTTAATAAATAAAAGTGTATGTTAAAATAATAATTATACAAGATTATATATGTAAAACTCTATATTTAGTCATAGATGTATATAAGTCGGAGTGGATCAGATATCCGCCTCTAAATTTTTTAGTATTTGTGATTTGATTCGATTTTGACGAACGAATAACGAATCGAATCAAATTTAACGGATAATTTGTCCAGCCGTATAATCAGTGTAGTAGACTAATAAACTCACAAATTTTTATAAGACATTGTGAGGCTCACATAATTTTTTGACTTTTTAACATTTGAATTGGCTAATAAATAAAATAAAGTGAAAAGTTTATAAAAAGATCCGTGAGACGCAAGAAGTATCTCTATCCTCTACTCTGGTGGGGTTTGAGAGAGAGAGAGAGAGAGAGAGACCATTTTGTCTACCTTCTTCGTTGTTTCTTGGCCGTGCGCTTCAAGACATACTGTGTCTACATCAACTCACTTCTCTCTTTCTATAAGTTCTTTGAAAACTCTGCACCAAATCATTAACTCTACAACCCATTTTCTGAAAGCTTTGGAAACACAAAAATAGATCAGAGCAAAGCCATGGACATTCTAAGTTCCATGAAGGATAATGGTTTGTTAACAACCTATTCTTCTAGGTCTTTTCTTCTTGAACCTCTCCTCTTAAGATGGGTCTCTGGTTTGTTGCACGCGGTTTTGTTGCTGGTGGTGTTCTGCTTATGGGTGCGTAATAAAAGTAGGGAAGATAATGAGTTTGGTGTTGTTAAAGATAGGACACTGTCAAGGTTTAAGCCGGTTGTGTTTTGTTGTTTAGCTCTGTCTCTGCTTAATCTAGTGTTGATGTCGTTGAGTGGTTTCTATTGGTACGAGAGTGGTTGTTCTGATAATGATCAGCTAGTTTCTCTCGTGGGTTTTCTATTAGCAACGGTTTCGTGGGGGACTTTGTCGCTTTTCTTGCGTGATCATGAGCAAACCAGGTCTCCGTTTCTGCTTAGGATATGGTTGTTTTTCTATCTCTCGGTTTCTTGCTACTCTCTTGTAGTAGACATCGTTATGTACAAGAAAGATGAAACCGTACCTGTTCATCTTCTAGTGTTCGATTTAGTTGCTTCTACTGCTGCTTTGTTTCTCGGTTATGTGGCTTTCTTCAAGAAAGCTAGAGACAGCATCAATGGAGAGCCACTCTTGAATAGAGATTCTAGTGGTACTCCTTACTCTAGAGCTGGCATTCTCAGTCTCTTGACTTTCTCTTGGATGAGTCCATTAATAGAAACTGGAAACAAGAAAGCTCTTGACCTAGAAGATGTTCCTGAGCTTCATGATGGTGATAGTGTAGTTGGCTTAGCACCTAAGTTTAGGAGTATACTTGAATCATCATTAGATGGTGGTGGTGGTGTCACCACGTTCAAGCTCTTAAAAGCGTTGTTCTTTTCATCTCACTGGGAGATTCTAGTGACTGCATTCTTTGCTTTCATTTACTCGATCGCGTCATACGTTGGACCAGCACTCATTGACACATTCGTCCAGTACCTTGATGGACGTAGACAGTACAGCAACCAAGGGTATGTACTAGTCACTACTTTCTTTCTTGCTAAACTTTTTGAGTGTCTTGCAAAGAGACACTGGTACTTCAGGTTACAGAAGATTGGTATTAGGATGAGATCTTGTCTGGTCGCAATAATATACGACAAGGGGTTGACCCTTTCAAACAAAGGACGCACAAGTGGTGAGATTGTAAATCTTATGACTGTGGATGCTGAGAGGGTTGGTAGCTTTTGCTGGTACATACATGATCCATGGCTGCTTTTGTTTCAAGTCGGTCTAGCTATGTGGCTCTTGTACAGGAACCTAGGACTAGCATCTATAGCGGCATTGGTTGCTACCATTCTAGTAATGCTTGTGAACATTCCCTTTGGGAAAATGCAAGAGAGGTTTCAGGAGAAGTTAATGGAAGCTAAGGACAAGAGGATGAAATCAACATCTGAGATCTTGAGAAACATGAGGATTCTTAAACTTCAGGGATGGGAGATGAAGTTTCTGTCAAAGATATTCCATCTTAGGACGTGTGAGGAAGGTTGGCTGAAGAAGTATGTGTATAACTCAGCTTTTATAAGCTTTGTTTTCTGGGGGGCTCCTACTTTGGTGTCAGTTTCTACCTTTGGTGCTTGTATACTTGTTGGCATCCCACTTGAATCTGGAAAGATACTCTCAGCGATTGCAATCTTCAGTACTCTACGACAGCCAATCTTCTATCTTCCAGACACTATCTCCATGATTGTGCAAACAAAGGTCTCTCTTGACAGGATTGCATCGTTTCTTTGTCAAGACAACTTACAGCCTGACGTTGTAGAGAAGCTTCCTAAGGGGGGAAGTTCAGACATATCTGTGGAAGTAATCAACAGCACTTTATCTTGGGATGCTTCATCTGCTAACCCAACTCTAAAAGACATCAACTTCAAGGTCTTTACTGGGATGAAGGTTGCAGTTTGTGGTACTGTTGGCTCTGGGAAGTCCAGCTTACTTTCATCTATACTTGGAGAAGTACCTAAGATATCTGGAAGTCTCAAGGTTTGTGGAACAAAAGGGTACGTGGCACAATCTCCTTGGATTCAGAGCGGTACTATTGAGGACAACATCTTGTTTGGTAAGCCTATGGAAAGAGAGGAATATGAAAAGGTGCTTGAAGCATGTTCTTTGAGTAAGGATCTGGAGGTACTCTCATTTGGTGATCAGACTGTCATTGGAGAACGTGGGATTAATCTGAGTGGTGGACAAAAGCAAAGGATACAGATTGCACGAGCTCTCTACCAGGATGCAGATATCTATCTGTTTGATGATCCTTTTAGTGCTGTGGATGCTCACACAGGGTCACATCTCTTTAAGGTACAATCTTCCTTCTTTCTTAGCCATTTTAAGTAAGTGCAGCACATTGACTTTTTTATTCTTACTGTCATTTAATTTCAGGAAGTTTTGCTGGGGCTTCTGTGTTCAAAATCAGTTATATATGTAACTCATCAAGTTGAGTTCTTATCTGCAGCTGATCTTATACTGGTATGTGAATTAAGAATGTGTCAATGAGGATAAATGAGATGACCCATAGTCATCTATCTATCTTATGCCTCAGGTCATGAAAGATGGAAGGATCAGTCAAGCTGGAAAATACAATGATATCCTCAACTCTGGCACAGATTTCATGGAGCTTATAGGTGCTCATCATGAGGCTCTGGTAGTAGTTGGTTCAGTTCATGCCAATGCAACTGGTCTTGTGAGAGATGCTATTGGGTCAGAGGGTAAGCAAGAAAGTCGGACCGATAAATCCGAGCCTAATAGACAACTTGTACAAGAGGAAGATAGGGAGAAAGGTAGCGTCTCTTTGGATGTATACTGGAAATATATCACACTAGCATATGGAGGAGCTCTTGTGCCTTTCATATTGTTGGCACAAGTTGTGTTTCAGCTTCTACAGATTGGAAGCAACTACTGGATGGCTTGGGCTACTCCTGTTTCCAAAGATGTGGAAGCTCCTGTGAACCTTTCTACATTAATGATTGTGTATGTGGCTTTGGCCGTTGGAAGTTGCCTCTGCATTCTTTTAAGAGCCACACTTCTTGCAACGGCTGGTTATAAGACTGCCACTGAACTGTTTCATAAAATGCACCGCTGCATTTTCCGTTCTCCTATGTCTTTCTTTGATTCCACTCCAAGTGGAAGAATCATGAATAGAGTATGTCACTGGCCGGCCACTCTAGTTATTTGAGGAGTTCAATATTCTGTGATTAATGTTTGTTCGTTTTTTCCTGGTATATATAGGCTTCTACGGACCAGTCAGCTGTGGATTTGGACATACCATATCAATTCTCATCACTTTCTGTCACAGCCATTCAGGTTATTGGGATCATTGGAGTTATGTCACAGGTTTCTTGGTTCGTTTTTCTTGTCTTCATCCCTGTGGTATCTGCCTCCATATGGTATCAGGTAACTGTCCAAGAGTTGATTCTGTAAAAAAAGTGTAGCCCATGTTTTGTGACAAGAAACTACTTTTCAACTTTGCAGAGATATTACATTTCTGCAGCAAGAGAGCTTTCGAGGTTAGATGGAGTATGCAAAGCCCCTCTGATTCAGCATTTTGCTGAAACGATCTCAGGGTCAACAACCATCAGGAGTTTCAATCATGAATCAAGATTCCGTGGTGACAACATGAGGCTTAGTGATGGTTACTCTAGGCCCAAATTCTATTTAGCTGGAGCAGTGGAGTGGCTTTGCTTTCGCCTTGATATGTTATCTTCACTTACATTTGCCTTCTCACTCCTTTTCTTGATCTCTATACCAATTGGTATGATGGATCCAAGCCTTGCAGGATTAGCTGTAACTTATGGACTCAATCTGAGTACACAGCAAGCTTGGCTGATGTGGGGTCTTTGTAATCTTGAGAACAAAATCATATCGGTAGAGAGGATCCTTCAGTATGCAAGTGTTCCTAGTGAACCACCTCTTGTGATAGATACAAACCGGCCTGAAAAATCATGGCCTTCTCATGGAGATGTGGACATCAGTGATATTCAGGTATTTATCTATCTATCTGTCTATACATTTCAGTTACATGCTTTATATTTCCCCCTTGTTTTGCTTCTATACTTAACCATCTGGGGGTCTTTTTGGATAGGTAAGATATGCTGCACATATGCCACTAGTGCTGAGAGGAATAACATGCACATTCAAAGGAGGTTTAAGAACAGGTGTTGTTGGAAGGACAGGAAGCGGGAAATCGACATTGATACAAACCCTTTTCCGCATTGTAGAACCATCAGCTGGAGAAATCAGGATAGATGGAGTGAATATTTTGACCATTGGGTTGCATGACTTGCGTTTAAGACTAAGTATAATACCCCAAGATCCAACCATGTTTGAAGGAACTGTGAGAAGTAACTTGGACCCTCTTGAAGAGTACACAGATGATCAAATCTGGGAGGTGGGTAGTCTGTTTAGTTTCTATTCTATCTTTACTAGTAAAAATGTTTACTCTTTAGTAATAATTTCCTTCTAGGCTCTTGACAAGTGCCAACTAGGAGATGTAGTTAGGAAAAAGGAACCCAAGCTTGATTCATCTGTGAGTGAGAATGGAGAGAACTGGAGCATGGGTCAGAGACAACTTGTGTGTCTTGGAAGAGTTCTCCTCAAGAGAAGCAAGATCTTGGTGCTTGATGAAGCCACTGCTTCTGTTGACACTGCAACTGACAACCTGATACAGAAAACGTTAAGACAACACTTCACAGATTGTACAGTGATAACCATTGCACACAGGATATCTTCTGTTATTGACAGCGACATGGTTCTGCTTCTTAGCAATGGTTAATCTGAAACTATTTAAATCATTTCATAGAACATGTGTCTGTTTGTGTGTCCAAATGAATCATTGAGTGTCTTGTTTTGTTATAAATGCAGGTATCATTGAGGAGTATGATTCGCCAGTGAGGTTGCTAAAGGATAAGTCTTCATCTTTTGCTAAACTCGTAGCTGAGTACACAGCAAGATCAAGTTCTAGTTCTGATTAAATACAACAGGATGCTGTCTTTGTATTGTACTACTTCTATGACACTATCCTCTTTTTTTTTTTCTTTTTTCTCAATGTATAAAAGATTAACCTACATGTTAGAAGATATCATGATCTGAAACAGTTAAAAAACAACAAATAATAGAATCTATCTCTCTCTCTTTTCCTCCTCCATCTTTACCACCTATCTCTCTATACAAACCTGAATCCAACAGATTCTTGAGCTCAATCTCTAAAAGAGTTATTGTTCTTCTTATCCTTTCTTCTTCAGGGCATACATGAGGCACTAAGACTACACTAGCCTCTTCAGTGCCTCCACCACATTTGACACTGGTGGCCTAAGCCCAGGCTCCGACTGAAAAAAACAAACATTGAACTTACAAAAATGTCTTAAAACATATATAAACAACAACACAGAGAGAAACCGCCAATGACTGTACCATTACACAGATGGAAACTATATCTGCGAATGTCGAGACAGATTCTGGAGCGTATAGTCCACACAAAGCTGGATCAACCATCTCCTCCAGACTGTCCATGTCTTTAAGCTTTGGCTTTGCCCAAAGAACTAGAGACTGTTCTTGTTTCGGCCTATCACTGAAGATTAGAAGCAAGCAATAACATTTTCAGATACTTTATACCAGAGAACTATATTCTAAAGAAAAGTTTAATAACTGAACCTGTTGTAAGACATTCGACCAGTTAGTAGCTCCAACATCACAACACCAAAGCTGTAGACATCACTCTTTAGTGTATAAGCCGATGGATCTGTGCATTCTGGAGCATTGTATCCAACTCCAAGATTCTGAATTGTCCGCTGCAATTTCAACAAAGAAGATATTAATATGTATCTTATAGTATTAACATATTTAAAGAAACTCACATGGTGAAAGAAGATATTAATATGTATCTTAGCTCACTGTCAAGTAAAATGTTTGATGACTTGATGTTCTTGTGAACTAATGGAGGTGAACAAACCTCATGAAGGTACCTGAAAAAAGAATATTTTACTTTTTAGTTAGGCGATTATATTTTGAAAGAAAAGGTTGAAACTAATTACTCTATAGCTTGAGCAGTTGCTAATGCGATTCGGATTCTTGTGTTCCAAGTCAACGGTCTGCTGAAATCATCAGTCTGGTGAAGAAATCTGTTAAGTGATCCACCTGTGAAATACTCATAGACAAGCATGTTCCTTCCTTGTTCTGAACAGTAACCAACAAGCTCTGCTATATTAGGGCGGTGAATGCTTGAGATGTTCGACACTATGGTTGAAAACTCTTCTTGATTCCCTTTTCCTAACAGTGAAGAATCAATCTCTTTCACTGCATATTTCTGTATTAAATTTAAACAAATTTCTTGATAAGATGATCAAAAACAAGAGTAAAGAGTTTGAAGGTAAGGAGGAAAAAAAAAACAAACCCTTCCATCTTCATATTTAGCTTTATAAACACGTCCAAGAGTTCCTTCACCAATAAGCCGATTAGGTGAGAAACAAGACGCAGAGTTCTGCAACTCCGCGAGGGTAAAAACCTTCACACTTTCAGGCTTGAAGAAACGATCAGGTGTTGCAGCCACTTGGTAAGAAGGTATGAGATGCAAAATAGGAGTGTTCTTGAAGCTGACAGAAGATGTTCTGTTAACAGAAGAAGGTTTTGTCTCTGTCAAAGCATTGGAATCAACTGTCTTTTGGTTTTTGAATTCATCAGTAGAGTTGAACTGAAGCATCTGAGAGGTTTGTGGTGTGAAGAGTGGGTTGCTTCTGTTGGTTCCTCCTCCTTTCTCTTCGTCGAAAAAGTGTGAAGAGTGATGAGTGTTCTTTCTTCTAGCGAACAATGCAATCACTCCTGCAGTGAACAGGAGTCCACCTATAGTGGATACTGCTACTACAAGTCCTGTGGTGAGTGCCTTGTTGCTAACTCCAACGCCTCCTGAGTTTCTGTCTACACGGCGGGTTCCAGGAGGTGGTGAGGGAGGTCTACTGCTTGACCAACGGTTTCCTCCAGTTCTGACCAAGAAAAATGCTTATTACATGTCTTTTGATTGTGTGTAAGAAAGAGTGAGAGATGAGACTTACTCAAGGTTACCGATGTTCTTCAGCTCGTTTGGGATCCAACCAGTGAATTGATTGTTTGCTACGTTTCTGCAATGGGAAAGATTCATAAGAAACTTCATAATGAAGGAAAGGGATAGAAACTATGTGTTACAGTACTTACACATCATCTATTTGAGGGAGGTCCCTGAGGGCATTTATAGACCCTTTGAATTGATTTTCTTGCACATGCCTAAAAGAGTGAGTTAATAACTATAAATGGTAAGGTGAGTAATAAGTACAAGAACTACTTGAGATTGTCTTCTTCTTCTCTTACAGTGTTTTAAGTCCTGTAAGATTGGCAAAACTCTGTGGTAGCTTTCCTGTGAGTTGATTGGAAGACAGATCACTGGAAAAACTTGAAGTTAATGAAAATCTCTCACAGTTACCATATGTGTGTATATGTGACTTACATTGTTTCAAGTTTTGAAAGCTTTTGAAACATGTCACTAAGTTCACCATTGAGGTTGTTACGACCAAAGTTCCTGAGGAAAAAAACAAGAATGGTATGGAGGAAATGGTGATACTTGAAGGAAACTTTCACATTTTGTCTGATACATTGTGTAGTGACAAAAGTTCAAGAACAGAACATGCACTTACAGATAAACAAGATTCTCCGGAAGCTGATAAGGTAAGTTTCCATTAAGATTGTTCTTGCTTACATCACTGTTAGAATGACAACACAGAACATAAACCTGGTGATCATAGAGATTAAGGAGATGTATTGAAAAGTGGAAAGATTCTCACAGGTAAGTGAGTGATTTCAAGTTTGCAAGCTGGTACCCTAAAGATCCACTAAGTCCACGTCCTGACACCTTTCTACAAATAAATAAAAAAAAGAAAATATAGAATCAGAATTGATGAAGAGGGTACCATTGATCAGATAAGAGAGTAAGTATACAAACATTTCAGTAACAGAAGAGCCCTTGCAAGTAATGCCATCCCATGAGTCAACACAAGGATCACCTCCGCTTGAAGACCAGCCGTTGAGTTTTGATGGAGAGTTCATGCTCTTATAAACGTCATTAAGAGCCGAAACTACAAAAAGATCCATGAACAATAATAATCATTTATGATTCTCCTTTTATATTTTTAAGCCAGAGACACTTACCGTCTTGGCTTTCTGTTTTCGCAAGAACAACAGATGTGAAGATTCCAAAACATGCGATGAAGAGTATTAGTGGCTGATGATTAGGTGTCATGTTGGACACTTATGAGCTCAGAGATCAAGATCTGCGTAGATGATGATCCAAAGAGAAACCCAGCGTTGGTTCTGGGTTTCCTTGAGTAGGAAGGAAACAGACAAGAACCAAAGGAGAAGAAGCTAGGTTAGGTCATGAAAGAAAAAACAAATTTGGAAACAGTGTGGCAGTAACCAAAAATGGAAAATTCAGTTTCTTCTGTTAAGTTATTGTTTTTTGTATTGAGAAAAATGACTTTATTGAGTGAAAAGGCGAATAAATCTGGACGTGTGAATAGAGAAATGTACAGCTAAAAATGACGCAGACACCGAGACATTAGGAGAGAGAGACCACAACTGGTGTCCAAGTCCGATCTAACTGCAAAAACACAAAAATATTACCAAAGTTGTTCAACGTATATTCAAAGCACTCTTGTGAACCATCAAACAACAGTTTGTTTCCCGCAGAAACGGGAAGAAACAACATTCCAGAGGGCTTATCTGAATATATGGTTATACATTCACGCTAACATACATGCAATGTCTTTCCATGCGAGGTATACAAAACTTTGAATCAGAGATGCTTCATCAAACAAAATATATACATGACTTAAATACATAAAACATTTACATATACCAATAATTTCTAGTATATTTTAGAAATAACATCTTTAGATTCAACTACTATTCATTTATTTCTCAGACATGGATAATACCAAGGACAAGTGATCCATTAGTCACACTTGTTGCGTTGTTGGTGACTTCATATCATCTTACAAATCTGAATCCGTTTTTTGCTAGTACAAATGGTCATGAGTTATGCTTATCAACCACACAATCTCTAGTTTCCTTTTTGATAACAACAATCTCTCTCTGTTAAAGAAATATGCTGATAAGGATGAGATTCATGTCCACAAGAGCAACATTTATATTGTCTTTGATACATCATATGGAGATGACTTTCTTGTTTCATTCACAATCAAAAACTAACAACGAAACCTGAGACCTTTGTTTGATGGATGTAATCTGCATTTTTATTAAATACTGCCTGCTCAGACATATGAAGCAACATTTATATTGTCTTTTGATACATCATCTTCTTCTTCTATCAACCCCGAAGAGTGAGGGCACAGAACATTTAAAACAGGGAAATGAATCAAAATGGCTAAATACCCCCGGGAATAGAACACAGGGGCGACAAGAAGCTTACTTTACACAAAAACCAGACCAGGCCAGAAGTAAAATTTCATTTTGAATACCCCACCCTTCTTAGAACAAACAAAAGATCATTTAAGGAAATTGAAAACATAAAGTCTTTGCTAATTGATTGTGTCTTTTACTTACTAGTTGGATTAACCAGAAGATACTGCTATGGTTGTTGTGATTGCATCTGGAGATGAAGTGGCCTTTCCTGCTTCTTTGCTTCCCTCGTCCAAGCGGACAACCTGAGCAAAACTTTTAGACATGTTCTTGATAAAGTCTGTCTGCAATGCAACAGAAGCAGGTTTATGTTCGTTTTCTCCTACTGCAGATGGAAAGCTTGGCTGTTTTCTTGCCTTCCGTTCTTGAATTATCTTCTCCCTCTCTTCATAAAACGAAAAATCATCCAAGATTGAAGTGTCGGCATCGTAGTTCTTGAAAATCTTGAGCATCTCTATGCCTTGTTCCAGTTTCACCTGTATAGTTTTTGTTCGGTTGTGATTCTGCATGTGGTTTAAAGAGATGTATCTTATGGACAAGAAAGCTTGAGAGACTTACTTCTTGAGTGTCTCGACTATTAGTCACTGGCTTATTGTCATTGTTTTCCAATATAATGTGGCGGAACTGACTGTTTGGAACATCTTTGATCATGTGCCACTTCACTGGGAACTGTCCACTCCATTTGTCTTGTTGCCAGTAATCAACGCTCCTCTCAAAATCCACAGGTCCTATCATCTCCGCTACTCCACAGAACTGAGAGCTCGCGTTTACCTGCAGTTACAAACCAAGTAAGCAAATCTGCATAAACAAGGCAAATTAGTTTATTGCTTGATCCATGGTTTTAGATTCGTACAGAGAACAGAAGAAAGACTGGGCACGGTTCTTTCTGGTCCTTGGCCTCACGGTAAGCAGCATCAAGCTTTTTGTTTCCATTAGGAGTGCTAGCCCATATATTGTATTTGATGCTCTTGTGTACGTTGTCTTCACTGTACGACTTGATTATGAAGAGCTTAGCATCACTGTAGTCAGTGACAAAATCAGAAGTCTTGTTGTTGGCTTCCTTGGGACTGTCTTTGTTATTTTTCTTAGCATCAGCAGAAGAATCAAGCTCCTCTGAGACCTGAGTCTTGGGCTTTAAAGCCCTTGGTCCTCGGTTTTGCTCGTTGAGGATATCATAGGTACCATTATAACCACCACCTAGGGATGGATCACTAACCCTTCCACGCCCTCGAGTGTTGTCAACACCAATCCAGCCTTGGTTTCCCATACCCACATAAGAGTTTAGTCTACTTCCATAGTTAGAGCCTTGACCACGACCGTAAAATGATCTCTGTCTTTGTGACCCCTGAAAAATTAAAGAGATGGATTCACTTTTCAACATCCATGCATTAGATAAAAAGTAGCTTAAGGAAGTTCACAAACCATGGGAATGTTGTGGCCATATGATCCAAAAGAACCGAGTGGCTGAGGAGATAAAGCCGGTGAAAAAGAAGAAGAATGTCTGTGCATATCAGAAGGCTTGGACCAATCCGACCATATTCCCCCGTCAAAACCTTGTTGCCACTCAGGGAAACCAAGGTTTGTCTGGTTTCCATTAAACGGTCCAATAGGATGAGGTTGGTAGGAAGACCTTGGTCCATTGTTATCACCTTGTTGGTCAACACCGACAAGGCTGGTGAGGTCGGGCTGAGTTGGAGAAGAAATATATTGCATGCTAGGAGGAACTACCTGCTGGTAATACGGTGATGCACCTGAAAATGGAAACTGTTGCGGCGAATATAACTGTCCCTCAGAAGGTAAGGGAGTTGCAGCAGGGGAATACGGTCCATATGGCATTTGAGGGTTGTATCCGTATCCTGTTTGGTAGAGCATAGAAGCATTCTCATTGAAGCCAACCTGATTTTTTTTTTTATCAGAGAAAGAATATGAGCAATTTGGAAAGTAAGAAATCTCAAAAGGGAAGTTTATAGTACATACAGGAGATGTGAGGTCTAATCCTTCAACATTGACATAGGAAGAATACTCGTCCCATTCGCCTGTGGGGGTTTCATAACCTGGCTCATCAACATACAAAAGGAATCACTATTAGCTTCTAAAACATTCCATAAATCAGTTCAAGAAGTAGTACGTCATGGGTAAAAGGAGGCTTATGTTATCCATTTTCTATTGACAACCGCTAAAAAATGAAACATCTACACCAATACACAAACTACATAACCTCAGAAGATAAGCATAAAAAGGTAGATGAATCATAAACCAACCTCTATAGTAAAAGCCTTGTGCTTGAGGAGAGAGGATGCTGCTAGGCAAGTGTCCAGCAAAGTCACCTGATAAACCATAAGGTGCAGAGAGTGGAGCAACTTTCGCTGGATGAACTACAACTGCAGGCTCCTGAGAGGACTTAAAAGAGGCTGATGTCTCATTATTTGCTGGAACATTCTGCATAAGAAAAAAAAAAACAGATTCAAAGTTTTAAACTTATGAATCTTCATTCCAGTGGATGGATATATATGTAAGTAGAGAACACAAAATATCAACTACCTGCTCCTTCATGATGTCCAGATTAACAGGTTGCTCCTCTGTGTTCATTCATAACCAGTAAACTCAAATAAGTCGGTGGAAATCAATCATGAGAAAGATGAAAGATGGATAAACAAAAGCAGATCCCTATGTGCAATTACTCAAGAGTCCTGATCCCCCAGATCTTAGCAAAAGGAGATAAAGTTACACACTTTCAATAGGAATAAGCTCTCGAGCACCAGTGAAATCATAAAGACCACTACCACAAACAAACAAAAACTCAAAAAGGGAAGCTAATATTTCTAAATCCGAATCGACACAGATCACACAACAAAACTGGAAAAGGAAACACAGAGAGATCAAACGTAAAGGAATCAACTTTAGATCAGAATCTGAAACGATTAAGGATAATTGAGAAGATGGGTTCTCAGTGACGTCTTACCAGAAGCCATAAGATCTGTGGCGTGTGATGGAGGAGTCGTTGCCATGAATCAGATCGAAAGGCCAACGGAGGAGAATAAGGATCTGGATTCAAAACCAAACAAAAATAAAAACAGAGTCTTTATATGTAGAAAAAAAAACAGAGGACTGTTAATTTTTTCAACTTGCCAAAAACAACTTTTGTGGTAATGACTAATGATGCAAGCAAAGTTTAAAGCTTTACCCTTATTTAATTAAAAAAAGTTAAAGCTTTTACTACTACAAGTGCATCCTCTGGCCTCCACACTCCTTTCCTCTGTTTCAAAATGGGAACTTGCTATGATTTTATTGAGAGATTGTTCCCTTGGGAACTCCGAGAATCTTTATTTCTCTTTATAATATTCTTTAACTTTTATAATTTGCAAATTCAAGAAATTAAAAAAAAAAAAAAAACTATAGATCCAATCCTGGATTTTTCTTCATTTCTATAAATCTGTCATGTGTAAACATTTCTATCACAAACACTCTGTTTTCTTGTTCTGTTTTTTTCCTTCAACAACTAAACCTTTACAATGGTTTTGAAAAGAATCATCTATACAGAGGAAGATGAATGTAGCTGCTTGGGGGGAGAGATAGTATCCGTCAGTTCACGACCACTGGTCTCAAAGGGGAAGAGACAAACGCTTACTCCTGAGACAAACATCACAACCACAAAGAGAAGAATAGCCAATGTCTGATGACATCCATGAACCAATCCTACAGCTACTAGTGGACATAACACTCCTCCTATTCTCCCCACCGAGCTAGCCACTCCTACACCTGTCGTTCTCACCGCCGTTGGATATATCTCAGGTGCGTAGATGTAAACCACCGCGAAAGC
>JABAYD010024226.1:0-16392 GCA_014822095.1 Diplotaxis tenuifolia | reverse complement strand
ACCTGCATGATCTGCGATGTGAACATAGAGCGGATTCGTATTCGGATCCTGAAAAGAAGCAACGGTGGAGTTGAATAGTGAAGATCCATCATGTGAAGGTGGAGTCGTCGATGTATTCCCCGGTAGAGGAGTCTGAGTAACGTGAGCATATGATTTCGTCATGGATGATTATCAGATATCGAAAAACAAACAGTGAATCAATCGAATAAGGAATCAACGAAGAATAGAGAAAGTGAAGAAGAAGAAGTGATGAAATCGAGAATGAATAGCTCAAAACAAACACTGAATCGAAGCGATGAAGCGAAATCGAAGAGCACAAGGCTCTGATACCATATCAGAATCAGAGATCGATCATCAGAGTAGAGAGAGAAATGGAGAAGAAGATGAATTTCATTATTAACTTCATAAAATGTTTGTTACAACCAGATTACTATATATATCTCAATACTCGGTTTAACAACATGTTAACCGGTTTAGTAAAACGAAAATGATTTAATAGCTCCGGTTTATATATCCAATATTTGCAACTCACACTATACCACATGTGGTGCAGGCCCAGTGATCCACTCGCCTCCAGTGAATGAAACAACAACAACTGCACAAGCTACTGTAAGCGAGATCTCGGTAACAGAACTACATGAAGTGGCGGAGCGGGCACTCAATAAACCACGCGAAGCTTGCTGCTTGAGTAACCCATATGAAGATGTACTGTATTTTACTAAGTTTGATTTGCGTTGTCTTTTTTTTCCAAACAACATTGATTTTAAAGTTTTTCTTTTTTATGAACCGACATTTGACTTTACATTTCTGTGTGCAATTTGTGAAAATAAGCAAATCAGGTTGTGAAAAGTAAAAAAAGTAGAACGCACCAACAATACTTAAATAAGTTTTTGAAGTTAAGATTAACAAATTGAAGGTAAAAAAATGTATTCTTTAGCACATTTTAAGATTTCATTGACTTCTCTTCACTATAAGATTACACAGTTGGAACATCTATGACTAACAAATTTTGTAACAATAAAGCTAATATGTTTCAAAAAAATATTGTAAGCAAATCTTGATATTAAAATACGATAGGGAGAGAGAAGATGGCCACTGCCTTCAAATAAAAACTGGTTAGTAGTCTGAAAAATGACAAAATAAAAATTTCATCTGATTTCAAATAATGATGCAAAATAAACGATAAATAAAGAAGACCGTTTATCTAACTAACAATAACTTATCAGACTTAAGATTTAGGTATGTTGATATTATGTGTAAAAACTATATATAACTTAATAAAAAATAAATGTTAATTATTTACATTTTTTTGTTGTATGATGAAGTTCAAATTTATTAAATTAAGCTTATATCATAATAAAAATAGTAACTACATCAAAAAAAAATAAACTATTCAATTATTACACTTTTAAAACAAAAAAAAACAAATCTTACTTTTGAAAAAAAAAATCAATAAAATAAAATAAAAAATTTATATGATACAAACATAATAAAATGAAGTAATATAAATAAAACAAAAAATAATAATAATACAATTCCATGCATACGAATCATCTTAGTCTAAAAAACTTTAAAATATCAAATAAATAAAATAACTCAGAACAAAATTTATCATTCAATTCATATATGAAACACAGTTAATGATAATGTATATGATCAGACTGAAGTACGAACCTATGTGAAAATTACATGTTCTGCCATTGGTATACGCAAAATATACATCATATTTATCGCATATTAGATCATTCATTGTGTTTTGTAAAAATTATGTTTTCGCAAGTTAAAGAAGCAAAATATTCTTTATATTTGATCAATCGAATCGATTCTAATGTACTTTTCTTGATGATAACTATAAGATAATTTGGATGTAGTTGTCGACTATCCATGTGTGATGTGTATCTTGTTTTAAAATATGAAAACATATCTATTTATTACAAAGTCTTTCGGGTATAACATATTTTTTACAAAAATGAATTATTCCTAAGTAAAATTTTAATAAATTATCATGTATATATTGACACTTTAATTTCTTTTGTAGTCATTTTAACATCAATTTTGCTATCAGTTATGTTGACAGGATAATTAGATTAATATATATTTTCATGTCTTCGATAAACAGTTTATTTTCTAAGATACCATAAACTTTTTTTCTTGAATGTATAAAACAACATAAAATTTGTGTTAACAACCAACCATATATTTATGTTATGTATCAAAATAACTAAATATTATTAGAAAAATCGGCGCGTAGCGCCGGCAAACCACTAGTAAATAAAACATAGAAAGTATGTGTTAATAAACTTCTGCTTGGCTTTATGTATAAATCTAACATAAAATAATTGTTAAGTTTCTTTTTATCAAATAAAATTATTAGTATAAGCAATCAGAAACAAGAAACAACTAAAGGAAGTAGCATCATTTATTTTAAGTTAATTTTAAAAATATAGGAAGTAAAAAAAATACTCAACAACATGGGATGATATTCTTTTTGGTTGTAGGCTTGCAGCCCTAATTTGTTTTGTTAACGGCGGTGAGATTTCTTTTCTTGGTTAACTGCTGGTGTCGGTTTTTCGCTGAATCAAATATATCACTTTAATGACAACAATTAAAAAAGGTAACTAATTTAGTCTTCTTGGGCAATAAGCAAAATTTTGTAAATACCGAGACATTCCATCGGAAAATTATAGAAACAGAGAAAAAAAAGGAAACTGATTACTTGCTGGTTACTCTACCACAATTTTCGATCCTACGAATATCATCTTTAACATTTTCTTCCTTCAGTCTCATCTTCTATCTCTTTACCGTTCTCTCTTGTTCCTCTCTGTGACTCTGTTTTATGGATGAGCGAGTTACTGTCAATGAATACAGAAGACGCAAAGACGGAGGAGACTTCATCAGTCTCAAACGGTAGTTTCTTGCCTCTCAAGAAACGCATGAGCCATCTTAACAACCCACCAAACAGTGCCCTAGAGGTTGCGACGACAAAACCTGCGCGCAAGGCAAAGTATAAGGGAGTAGTTCAACAACAAAACGGTCACTGGGGCGCTCAGATATACGCATACCACAAACGGATTTGGCTCGGCACTTTCAGATCTGCTGCTGAAGCAGCCATGGCTTACGATAGCGCATCCATCAAGATCCGAAGCTACGATGCTAACATGTACCGGAACTTCCCTTGGACTGAGTACACGATCCACGAACCGGCCTTTAAACACGAACACACAACAGAAGATGTGTTGAACATGATCAAAGACTGTTCTTACCACCAAAGATATGGAGAGTTCCTCAGGAAAATCCAATCCAAGATTGCCACAAGATACAACACATTTGGATCAAGAAAAGTCAGAGGAGCAAGAGGAGGTGATCAAGAATCAAACAACAGGACAGAGCTATTCCGAAAGGAACTGACACCAAGTGATGTTGGGAAGCTCAACAGGCTCGTGATACCTAAGAAGCATGCGGTGAAGCATTTACCCTTTTTAAGAGATGATAAACACGAGAGAGAAGAGGGAGGAGCTGTGGAGGATGTTGAGGTTGTGCTTTATGACAGAGAGATGAGACAACTGAAGTTTCGGTATTGTTACTGGAGAAGTAGTCAGAGCTTTGTCTTCACTAGAGGATGGATTGGTTTCGTCAAGGAGAAGAGCCTCAAGGAGAAAGATGTGATCGTCTTTTACAGTTGTGATGTTCCAACATCAGAAGGTCAAAGCAAAAACTTCTTGATGATCGATGTCCACTGCTCTTCAGACGACGGTTCTGATGTCCGTGATGAGGAGGAGGAAGTAAACGAGACTGTTCGTAACAGTTCTGAGGGAGAAGGAAAAACACAAAACTTCTTTGAGTCGACGTTGGAAGAAGAAGAAGAAACAAAATCAGTGGAGAACAAAGGAGGGTTTAATTATGCTTTTTGGTGTTAAAATCCAATAGCTACTTTGTTCTTAGGGACTTTTTTCTAAATAACTAAACTAGGGCTTGCTTTTTTTTGGTTTAGATGTCACAATGTACGTTTTTGTAACTTCAATACTTAATAGGATTAGTAACCAATATAATACCATACTGATTCAGTTGGACACAAAACTCTCAATCAAATTATCGTATCATTGGTTTCTTAATGCAAACAAAAGTGTAGTACACTAACATTAATACTCTCCCTGTCATATGAAGTTTAATTCAGCCAAAATCACAAAGATTTAAAGTTTCCTTTTATCTAAAAATATTATTTTGAAATAGCAAACATTATCTAAAATATCTTATATCTCGAAACGAAAGGAATATAATTAGAAGATCTTTCTTGCGAGGAAAGTCCACCGATTCCAAATTACAAAATGAAACACACAGCAACGTATAATAGTGGAAATCAAAAATCAAAGGAAACTGAAACAAAAGTTAGATGAAATAGTATAGTGAAAGTATTTGCATATAACAAAGGTAAATGAAACGGAGAAGTTTTTAAATTTAAATTTATTCTTACGTATTATTAAAAATCAAATTTCAGATGCAGCTTAAATTCGGTAGGAAATTATTGATTGGTAAAATATCTAAAAAAAAAACAGCTGTAAGAGAGAAAAACTTTATCGCTAAAAAAGAAAAGAAAACAAATTATTAAGAGAAGAAAATTAAAAAAAAAAGGTTCTTTTCTTGGTTTCTGGGGTTGTCTTAACGTAACGTGACGAAAGGAAGCAAGTAATCTTAATAAGCAAAAGCGGCAATCATCATCATAAATCTGATTATATTTCTCAATTTCCAGAATCAGATCTCTCTGGTCTTGCCTCAACGGTGAATCCTTTCTTATCTAACTTTCATGCTTTCGCTCGTGTTTATGCTTCTGGGGGTTAGGTGGATCCAACAACAAGTTTCTGATAGAAAAAAAAACAAAAACAAACTTTAGATCTTCATTTCTTGATTGGTTCGTTTATATATTAGATCGAATCAAGACTCTTCATTCTAGCTTCGTTTCTTCACTGAGTAAAAGAACTTGCTTTTTTTTGTGTTCCCTTTCTTTTGATATGGTTCTATGGTTAAATGAAACAGCTATGGAGTTTGGATTTTTGACTAATTGAGTTTTGATTTAATGCAAATAGGCTTTGTTCGCTAGTTTGAGTGTATCTAATGGAAGGAATCATTGTGAGAAGAGTTATACCATCTGACAACAGTTGTCTCTTCAACGCAATCGGGTAATAATAATAATAAGCTTCTTTTTTCTCAAGTCAAGAAGGGATGTTTTGAGGCTTTTGTTTATTTTCTGAGATTTTTTTGTTTTGTTTTGTTTACAGTTATGTCATGGACAAGGACAAGAAGAAAGCTCCTGAGCTAAGACAGGTTTTCTTCATCTATCTTAAGCTTCTTCCTTCTAGTTTATAGTAGTTATAAGCTTAAGAGTATAATTAGATACCTTTCTCCATATGGTTGATGTGTTATGCTTAGGTGATAGCTGCAGCAGTTGCAAGCGACAAGGAGAAATATAACGAAGCATTTCTAGGGAAGCCTAATGAAGAATATTGTGCTTGGATTCTCAATCCGGAGAAGTGGGGAGGTATTCTCTTTTGCCTTACATTGTTGTTCAACATTCTCTCCATAATTGCTCAGCTGAGTTAGTTGTATACATATCAAGCAAGATATAAGTAATATATCTCTCTGATTCATGATGTTTTTTTTGTGTTAGGCGCGATTGAGCTTTCAATATTAGCAGATTACTATGGTCGAGAGATTGCAGCTTATGATATTCAGACTAGTCGTTGTGACTTGTATGGACAGGTATCATCATCTAACTCTCAATCCAAAATTCTGCAAAGATAAAGTATATTAATAGCAGTAGTTATTACTCTGTTTTGCAGACCAAAAACTACAGCGAAAGAGTTATGCTGATCTATGACGGTCTTCACTATGATGCTCTCGCTGTAAGTTTGATATTATATATTTGAGAAGAAGGTAAGTTGTTAAACAAGCTGGTAGCTTAATTATTGTAATTTTTTTGGTAGCTGTCTCCATTTGAAGATGCTGAGGAAGACTTTGATATGACTATATTTCCGGTTGGTAAAGATAGATCCATCGGTTCCATTGAAGGGCTTGTTCTAAATCTAGTAAAGGACCAACAAAGGTAAATAGTAGATAAAGTGTTAGCTGTATTGTTGTTAAAATGTAGCTTATGGAAACAAGAGTAAGCCATTTTGAGTTTGGTTTATATGTTTCAGGAAAAGGAGTTACACAGATACTGCAAACTTCACTCTGCGTTGTGGTGTTTGCCAAATTGGAGTTATTGGACAAAAGGTCACTTGCTTTGATCACATTATATGTGCTTCATAGATCAATAGAGTTTGAATTGTTGAAATATGTAATTGAAACAGGAAGCTGTGGAGCATGCTCAAGCAACTGGTCATGTCAACTTCCAAGAATACCATTAAGGGAAATGATTGGTTTCAATTTTAATTTTATCTTGTCAACAAAATTCAAATTCAGTCTGTTGTACAATTCATCCTCTGTTGTTTTTCTTTCTATAGATCCTCTTCAAGAGGAGCATCATTGTTGTCTCACCAATAATGTCATGAAAATTTGGACATATTTGTCTTCATTTTTCTTTTGGTTCAAAATAATAACATTCCACACATGTTCAGTCAGAGTCAGAGCAGCTTTTATCCTTTTTACTTTACTGCAGGGACATCAGAATTGTTCTTCTTTTTTTACAACCACCCAACTAATATTTATTTTAATTATTTTCGACGTAACAATTTTTAGAAAACTTATCACTAACAGTATTATGATTATTATGCTAGGAATTTGAATATGTAATCAGATTAAGTAATAGTTTTATAAATTTAATGGTAACTTTCACGTCTACACGATAAAGATAACATATTTGTAGAAAATAACAGTATCATAATTGTTGTCAACGTAGTTATAACTATTATGCTAAGATTTGAATATGCATCAAATTTTATAAAATTTATTTAAAAATCTTTGTTAATGGGTAAAACAGTGACATTCAAGTCTGCCATAAAGTGCTAGAACGTGCGTCTTTGCATATCTGTAGGAAACTAACTATATTATTATATATATAATCTGATGAATATGTTTCTAAGGAACAATAGGGCCTCTCTCTTACTCTGCTAAAAGGTTTATCTTCCCATAAGGATGAAATAACAATATCAGTACACAGTTTTCGTAATAGCTAATGACCAAAGGACATACATAATCTAAAACTCCGGTCTTTGCTGGCTTCTGACTGCTTTCACCGGAACATTATTACTTCATACAGAATCACAGCCCGGTGAGAGCTCAGATTTTGTCACCTAAATCTTCTGCTTAAGGACATGCTTCAACTGAACTTTCTGACTTTCAATTCTTGCTTCAATGAGTTTTGCCTTCAAACTATGCTTCTGTGCACCACCTCTAGGCCACTCTATGCAACCTTTCATCCCTCCTCCTCGGTTCACATGATGAGGATGGCTTCCACCTTCCGGTGAAGAGCTCCATTGTCCAACCAAATCCATCATTGGGCTGAACCCTCCTTTGCTTGACCCTCTCTCTGGTGATGAAACCATTCCCACACTTGATTTCCTTCCTCCATTCATACCTTCCATTGATATCACCTTGAAGCTGTTGTTATCTCTATCTCCTCCATTGTTGCTTGCACCTGATGATCTCCACAGTTTTGCTATTGATGAAACCTTCTTGGACGATGACCGTCTTGGAACCGAACACACTTCACTTATCTCTGTCGTTGGAGTCATCATTGTCTCTTCCCAACCTTTCCCTAAAAACTCTGTCCCACCACCACTAGAGGCGTTGCTCTCTCGGTGATTGTTCACTGATGGTATGCTCCCATCTGGTGAGTAACTAGACCCTTGTTCTTCCACGTGGCTCACTGTCTCCCAACCACTATCATCTTCTTCATTCTGGTGAGTATAAGCAACAGTTTTATCCATCTCTTTCTCATGGCCTTCACCAAGATTCATTTCTTCCAACATTGTGAAGATATCATCAGGGTTTGCAGGCTCATATGTAAACTCCTTGATCTCTTGAATATCAACAGAAGCAGCTGCTTCTCTTAACAACTCTGCCTCTCTCACCTCTTTCACATCTGTAATAACAACATCTTTTGTCCTAAGGAAAGACTCCAAACCTGCTACAAGCTTGTTCATATGTGAGTACTTTTCCTGTAACGCTACTTTAGCATCAATAAGCTTCATCTGAACACGCTCCTCACGCCAAACCTCAGCCATCTGCAGCATTCTTCTTTCATCATCTACTTCTTCTCTAAGGCTCATTGATTCTCTCTTCAACGCTTCGATCTCAGCTTTGTCTTCTCCTATCTCCTTAGCAAGTTCATCGCATACTTCTTCAATCAACTCTCTTGCCTTCCTTTCCTTTTCATAGTCTTGCATGTAACGCTTTGCTGCTAGCTTGGAGTCTGCAAGCTCGTTGACTAGTTTATGATTCACGATCTCTAATCTCTGACGTGTTTTCTTCTCTCTGCTCATGTCGGATTTCATGTCGTCGATGATTGCACGGACCTTCTCGTGCTCACGGCTCCGCCACGCGGCTCTCTCCTCGCTGACTTTCCTCAAGAACTGCTCGAGCTTCTTCTTGTGGGACCGCTTCTCGGTCTCGAGTTCCTCTATGCGAGCATGTGCTTCCTCCAGCTCTGCTTCGAGGGAAGTGACTAATGATACAGCGTTCACTTGTTGATCAATTCGTTTCATGTTGCTGTAGATTTGGTGTACTTCTTCCGTTGTGTCCATGCAGACAGGATCCCATTTTGTCGCCCCTTCCATCGCCGAGTGGGGAAATGGCATTGAAGGCTCGAGCTGACAATAAAAGAAAACATCAGAGACTTGAGGTCAAGAAACAATAACGATTTACAAGAAATAATGAAAACAACAAAGGAACCTTAAGGACTCGAACAAGAAAAGCCAAACAGGATCTGGACATATAGCTAGATGAAATCAAGCTTTCACCATGGTAAGACTGACCAAGGCTTCATTTGAACTATTAAGAACCAACTCAACTCTCAACTTCATATCTCAATCTCTGTTTTTTTTTTTTTTCATTTTTGCAGCCTAGGAATAAATATATAGAGTTCCATGCATATATCAACGGTAACGGTTACATATATCTATTCATTAGCTAATACACTTAGAAAGATTGAGAGGATAAATAACACACCGTACACAAGAATCCATTCTTGGTGGTAGCAATAGTGCTAGGGTTCTGCCTTATCCTACTGTTCTTTGAGCTACCAGAAGGTTTGTCACTATGATGATAAAGATATGGAACACCTCCCTGCAAGGGGGACACAATTAAGATAAGCATTAAAAAACAGAAAGCTAATGAACACACATCAGATCTTCACTAAAGACAGCTGTTTCAAGAAAACAAGATAAAAAACATTGAGAAATTAAAATTTGTTACCTGAAACCCTAATCCCTCTTTCACCTTTCTCTCTCCGCCGCTAACCACCGCGTCTGGAACCTGCAACCGCCACAGCCCCGCGGCGAGTTTCCTAACCGAAACCGGCCGAGTTGTTTTCCTCCGATCCTTGCGCTGTGAAGTATTCTCTCTCTCATCCTCGTAATCATCGTCTTCTTCAACAACGCCGCCTCTCTCTGTTTTCCGATCCTCGACCTTCCATTTTAGAAGAGGAGTCTCCGGCCGACTTCTTCTCCCGCCGGGAGCGGCGGATCTTCGCTGACGTATCAAGCTCGGGTTCCTTGCTCTGCGTTTAGTGACTGTAGTGGCTCTCTGTATAGCTCTGAGATCCGGAGGGTTGGTGAAAAGATTCGTCTCCGAGTTTGAGGTCGGTAATGTCGCCGTCGGATACGGCTTTCCGGTGACTTTCATCTGCTCTTCCACTTATTATTAATCACCATCACCGACCAAAGTCTCTGTAAAAAGGTGAGAACGAGAAAGCTCGAGAATCAAGTGCGTCACGGAGGGAGAAAAGCTTGGAGCTCGTGAAGCGAAGTTGCTTTGTTGGGTGAGTCGTCTTGTGACTGAAACGAGAGAGAGAGAGAGAGAAGAGGAAGATGATGAGTAGATGTACTGTTCTACGTATTATTTGCAAAACCCATGCGTATTTGGTCAACGGTTTAAGATGACACGACATCGTATCAGTGGAGAGTGGAGTCAACGCGCGTTTTTGCGCGTTTGCTCTAATGGGAAGCTCTCGCTTGGTGGTGCGTGTTGCAGAGAGACGTTGGGAATATATGATTAGATAATTAAAAAATAAAAACATTTTTTTTTTCAACAAATAAATAATTGAGGTACGTATTTTTTCTTTCTTTTTTGAATACTGAATTGTGGATTGTTAACGTATGGTTTAAATAATATATATACTTTATGAACATGCAATGCACAAACTTAAAATCAATTTTATGAAGGGTATTGGTAAAATGAAAAGGCAAGCAAGATGTTCATTTGAGAATCTTAATAGAGAAACACAAGATATTTTATGTTTTCTCTTATTAGTTTAACCTTTAATCCTTTAAGTTTTAATTATTTATTTAATTCAAGAAAAAAAATTACTATTAAATATAATTGATTGAGAAATACTTTTAAAAATATCTTAGCATTAATAATGCACTTGGTCAATTTAACTAGATCTCAGCTTTTCTTTTTTTTTCTTTGCTTACCTATAGCTTAGGTATTAAAAGGTTTTGACTAGAAAACAAACAAAGAGACGACGAAGACATCAGAGGGTATCCTAGGCGGAGATGTCGGCTCATTGGATTCACCAGCCTAGGCCACATGACCTAATATATTTTACCTTCTTTTACTTCGCTTAATGGTTTCTATATCTTTTCTAGTTTTGTTCTGTTTCATTTGATTTGGATTCGGATTCGTATTCATTTGTGTTTCTCTTGTTCATGTTATGGGTTTTTAAATGCTCGTTATATACTTGTCGGCTCTGTTTTTGCAAAGAATTTATGATTTTTGTGAAATTAAATGTTAGTATAAATGATAACACCGCTTAAACCGCTTCCAAACATACTCATATTCAAGATATTCGTATGATACTATACAAATGTCTACCCAAAATGAGATTGAATAGCGAACCAAGCACGTTGGGTTGCCCACCAAACTATAAGTATGGATTATACTCTATTATTCGTATTTATCGACCAATATGAAAATGAATATTTTTATGAACATGGAAACAAATGTTGATTAATGAGTCAGCCTCTTTAAACGTGCCCTCTTTGGGTGCTTTACTTCCCAGTTCCCATGCTATTCCTTGTTCTTGGTGTGTCTTTAATTTTTCTTGTTTCTAGTATTTTGGTTCATAGTTTCATGGTTTTTTTTTTATTTTCTTGAATTTCTTCTAATCCTAATCCTAGTCCCAAGTTCTGTCACTGGACCCATTTCCACGTATTTGAGATGTTCACATTGCTAGTGTAACAATCATATTTAATATTCTCAATAAATTAGATATTAATGATCGTAAATAAATATGAAGATGGTGATTTTCATTTAGTATTAATATATTAGTTTATCCATGTTATTTTAACATCATTGCAAAAGTGAAATTTTTGTTTCAAAATAATTATCGTTTTATAATTTTAATATAAAAATTATTTTCTCCGTTTCATAAATTATCGTTTTAAATTCGTGCATAGATCAAGAAAACATTTAATTTTACATATTTCCTACTATATAAATACAATTATCTATACATCTAACTATATTTCAATCATAGAAAAATATTATACTCCATCTGTTTCAAAATATTACATTTTATATAATTTTTTTCTGTTTCAAAACTCCTAATAGAATGACCTTCAATATTTACTAAGAATGGTTTTTCTATGTGTATGATTATAGATAATAAAAAACTGACTAAAATACCATAATTTGGGAATTATTTTTCAAAAATACATTTAATCAAAAATATTTTAACATTTGGATTTATGATTTAAGTATTATTGGTTAGGATTTAGTATTTAAAGTGTTGGATTGAGTTTATTCTGTTATAAATAATTTGTAAGTATTTAAAAAATATTTAGTAGTGCTAGTTTAGTTTTTTATCACAAACTTAAAATATTTATGAAAATAATTATAATAAATTTGAAAAGTGCTATCTAATTTGTGGTAAAATCAGTATTTTCCTGTTTATAAACCAAGTGCAAAATCTGTTCTTTTGTCGTTTTTTTCATGAACTGCGCTCTGTTATTCTCATGAGCCATCCTCCATGAGTCCTCTTTCCAGATGTAACACCGAATTATATTCAGATTTAGGAAGAGTTATATATCATCCATCCCTGGCCGCCTAGCTAGTATTTCAACATGTGTGATTATAATAATTAAGATCAGGCACGATAGATCTTGGCTTTATTTGTTAACCCTGCATTGTTCAGTGATAATAAATATGCTTATTTCATAATTTATTAAGATGAAATTTAAGATCTGGAGTGTTTTGTAGTTTTGCACGCACTTATCTATTTCTTTACTATAAACCCGATGTGGATTTTTTGGCGATACTTACGTAGTTAGATCTATAATTCTATAGGAAAAGTTATAGACATTACTCCAGCAATTATTCTAAAATTACCTATCTAATTTGACCAAAATATAGAGTTTTGGTGATTTTGCTACCAAGAAAGAGGGGAAAATTTGGACAACAACATCAACAATAATGTGTTTGGACAGCAAGTTCTCTCTTTCTGTCATAAAGCCTTTTTACGTGATGGGCCTTGTGGCCTAACTTCATTATGACTTCCTGAATATTTGGGGTTTGCGTTTATTTTTTATTTCACTAGAACTTAAGGCAGAAAGAGATGAAACTACTCTCACAAGATTCAAACCTTGGCCACCATTATAAGAGTTTGCCACGGGAACATATGACGCGGTCTTGCCAAAATTTATAAATGAGCGATAAAAAGGATTTTTAGACGTAAAAACCCCTAAACTAATTATTTAACAGAAAAACCTGTAAACTAACTTTATTCAATGAATTAAACTCTATCAGATCATAATTATCACTACTACTGGTAAATTTTTAGTTTAGAAGTTTCTACATTAAATAAACATAGTTGCATAATTTATCATTAAAATCTTAGCATATTTTTCACATTTTTTTGTAAATATATGAGTTTGTGTTTTTAATATTAACATTATATATGCGTAAATTAAAAGTGTAAACAATCAGAAAATAATAAAAAAATTCTAAAGATATACTTTTAATAAAATTACTAAAAGATTAAAAATGTTAAAAATAAGAAAAATATAATAAAAATTATATTTTATCTAATAAAAATGTAATAATAAATCTTTAGCTAAATTTTATTATATTTTCTGAGATTTTATATTTTTAATTTAGACATATATAATGTTGATATCAAAAACACATCAAACTCATATATTTACAAAAAAAAACTAAAAATGCTATTTTTAGAATTTTAAGTTACTAATTTTTAGATAATATCATAACATTTTGAATTTTCTATTATTTTTTAAATTTTAATGGTAAAACTCCTCAACTATGTTTACTTAAACCCTCTAAACTAAATATTTACAGGTAGTAATAGTTATTATGACCTGCTAGAGTTTAAATAAATTTAGTTTGAGGATTTTTCTATTAAATACTTAATTTATGGGTTTTTATTCAAAAAAATTTAGTTGAAGGGTTTTAATGTTTAAAATAGGAGTTTAGTTATAATGTTTTTAAAGGTTGAAAATATGTCATTTTTATTTTTGAAATACTTTAATATAAACTTTCAAAGTTTAAAAAGAATATTTAATAAGTATGATTTATTATATTTTAGAACAATATTTAAAAATTATCAATATGCCTTTATTGACCTAGAATAAATTCTATGGATCATTTCTTGTCCCATATTCGTTAGTTAACTACATAACCAAGATATATATAACCAGAGATAGTGTTATAGGATTATTTGCTAACATGTCATCATTTAAGAAATACCAAGGTATAACCAAGAAAAGTAATATGTGAACCCAATAGTTTCTTAACAACTTTTTGTAACCTCCAAGTAAAATAAACTTGGCAAAGTTCATGTGGGCTTTGCAAAACACTTTTATTCTTCCAACTACCTTGCCATGTGATATCCTTTTCTTTTCTCCACACTAATTAGCATGAAATGTACTCCTCGCGGTCCAAAACATAAAACTAGTTATAATAGAATTAACAAAACTATAAGTGTTTAATGCATGAAAAAAGATGAACGTAACTTGCATCATAAAACATCAGTCATCCATGCAAGAAAAACATGAACACTCCCAAATCTTTCTCTCACTTCAAACTTATATAAACCTTACATTACCTACACAACCCCAATCAGCATTTGATACAGTATGATGATCATCAAGTTATTAATATATGTGTTATTCTTCTTCCTCGTTAATTCTCTTCATCAAGTTCTTGGTCAATATAGCCAACTAAACACAACTTCTTCATGGCTAAAGAACCACACCAAATCACTCGCAATGCCATTGGATAAGCCACCAAAGCCACCGATATGTAAAATTATTGCTTGCAAACGATCAGGACCACCAACGGCTCGAAAGAGATGTTGTCGTAACCAATGCGTTGATCTCTTGTCTGATCCAAACCATTGCCGGTTCTGTTTCAAGAGATGCCGCTTTGCTTTGTCTTGCTGCAGAGGAAAATGCGTAGACACTAATATTGATCCTTCTCATTGTGGACAATGCGGTAACAAGTGTGATCCTGGCGCGCCTTGTGAATTTGGTATGTGTGGTTATGCTGCTCCGTCGCCTCAGCCTCGAAAACGTCGTCGTCATCCTAAACGGCCACGTCCTCCTCCATCACCGAAAAGTGACAGTGAGTTTCATGATGACCGTGATGATGCTGAATAAATCGTTACGTGCATGAGGAGAAAATGAATTTGGGTGTTATTGTTGTTGTTCTTCATTGATTAGTAATTATCGTGTGTTTTCTAGTTCATTTTTTCAATGAATTTTAATAATTTATGTAGTTGAGTTTGTGTGGTTTATGTTTCGAGTTCATATGCTTTGTATGGTGTCGTTTGTAATGTTATATGATCGGTCCAGTTGTTGATTATGGTTGATTTTTAAATGAAATATAAATTAATTTGATTCATTTAGATGGTTTTTTTCATTCTATTTTGTTGTTTCAAAACAATAACCATTATAAAATTGAAACATGGTATGTCTGTAACTATAGATTAATGAGTTTTTTTTTTTGCTTTATGGCCTAATTGGTTAAAGTTTTATCTCCATGTTTTTTTTGCAGTAGAGTATAAGCTGCGAGTATTTCTATGGCAGTAAAAAAAGTTATGCAGAATTTTGTTTATATTTTACTTATGAATCTTCCAAACCAAAATATTAATCTCATATAATTATATTTATAGCCAGAAAGAAGAAAACAAGAAACTGTAATTAAAAGACGTAATCATGCCTAACCCTGGGTATTAGGGTATTAGGTTCAGTTTTGGGTAGAAACCATTCGGTTCCAGGTATATAGGATAAATAATTCATATACCCAATAAATACTTATGAGATTTTGGTACGATTTCAATTCGGTTCGGTTCGAAGTACCCATTTAATATGCGAATCAAATATATATATATGTATATATATACAAAATATATTAGCTAACATGTTAATTTAATTGGTCTAGTGTTTACATTCTTACATATTCCTCAATCCAACAAAGTTCGACTCGTTCGAATCACTAAAGTGTTAATTTTATAAATATTTACTGTATTTTAATGTATAAAGGTCATATATATTTATAATATAAGAGAGTAGATAAACAAATGGTTTGATGGTAAAAATGTTCTCACTCTTCCTGTTCAATCTGGGTTCAAATACGTTTGATGCCAATTTATCTTATATTAAGACCATCTCCAACAATGAATCTAAAAATAGAGTTCTAAATCAATTGTTTAATTGAAAATAATGAAAATCAAAATTTTAGATACTTTTGAAATTTTTTCCTCTCCAATGGTAGAACCAAGTAACACTTCTAAATTTCAAAAATTGAAAAATTTTGTTGTACAAAGATTACTTACGTCACACTCTGCTTATACTAAAAGATTACTCTAATGTTGACCACGCCTTGCCTCCCTTATCTTCTCTGAATAAACCTATCATTTTAAAAGCACATTAGTAAAACAGAAGACATGATCACAACACAAGATTCAGTTTAAGACACAATAAACCAAGAAACAACTAGTAGCAAAATCAAAATCAGTAACAGAGCTTCCTAGAGTGATGTTCATCAACCAAAGAAAGTACCATGGGTTTGTCGTAGAAGGGGAAACCATTCATCTCGGAGATAGCATTGGACGCAGATTCGGTTCTTGATGGCCATCTCTGTATCCCATGCTGTCTACAGATTCTCTTCAACGTCGTTGGACACACTGAAACAAGTTCCAATGATCAAACAACAAAATCT
>JABAYD010024222.1:0-12137 GCA_014822095.1 Diplotaxis tenuifolia | reverse complement strand
CTAGAGAATTCTACTTAAATATCTAGATAATTTTATTATAACAATCTAGATTTTTCTATGAAAATATCTGGATTTTTAAGCTTGAGGAGATGGGGAATAATTCTAGAATTTGGGCTAAGTTTAGACTAAACATGATTAGTAAATTATTAGGCCAATAATACTAGATCCAAATCAAGTTTACTTTTCAACAGAATATTCACTGAAAAGTTAGGGTTACATAAGCCTATATTTGTGTTTTCTTGGCAAAAAAGATGTTATTGATGATATGGTGTACTCAACTTGAATCACACTTCATGTTTCAGTGACTCGGTTCTAGGACGAGCATCCAGTGGATTCAAGAAAAAGGGACAGCGGATTTTCGTCTTCATAGTAGGAGGAGCAACGAGATCTGAGGTACTGTGAAGAGGTTTAGACCAAAAAGGTTAGTTATAAGTGATAAATGTGTTGGGTTGTTGCAGTTAAGGGCATGCCACAAACTTGCGGAAAAGCTTGACAGAGAAATTATCTTAGGCACCTCCGGATTCCTTGACCCCCACACTTTCCTCACTGTATGGAATCTTTGTTCTAATTGGACTTTTGACATCCAAAAGCTCTCTTCTTTTGTCTCTTGTGTGATTAGTCTACGTTATGTGCAGAAAATGAAACAAATGAAGGAAGAAGAGGAGATTTCACTGGATGATATCGAGATTTGATCCCTCTCTCTTTTTTTCCTTTGGAATCGGTTTCTCTGTCGGTTTTGGACAAACATATTGGGGGTAGCGATTTTTGGTTTTGGAATAAAATGGTGATTACTGTCCTCTCTAATGTAAAAAAAATATATTTGGTTTGAACAGTTTTGTTTCTTTTATTACTATTCTCTAATAGATAAAAAGATGAAACGCCCACCGTGGGCTCGAACCCACGACCACAAGGTTAAGAGCCTTGCGCTCTACCAACTGAGCTAGACGGGCCTCCTGATTAACTAATAATTGTTACTTATTGATCTAACGGGCTTGTTTCTTTAGATGGCCTAAACTGGTTCTTCTTCATAACCACAATTTTTTAGTCTGAACCAGCATTTTTGATGTAAACTTATTAGTAACCAGTTAACAAATTTGAGAAGTACATGTTCTGTGGAAATTTTATCCAAGATTTTTAGACGATTAATTTAGAAAATTGTTTAATTAAATATGTTCATAGTATAATGAATCAAATATTCATGTCCTTTTGTTTTGTTTTTTTTCCACTCAGCTGTGTACACTATAAAGTTCCAAAAAAGGGGGTTACCACATGCCCATATTCTACTATGGTTGGGGGGTGTCAATAGAGAGGTTACAGCATCAATGATTGATTCATACATCTCCGCAGAAATACCCAACAAGGAAGTAGATAGAGAAGGTTTCGATCTGGTGCAGCGCCACATGATTCATGGTCCATGTGGGAAAAAGAGGCCAACATCACCTTGCATGGATAAGGGAGTGTGCACTAAGAACTACCCTAAACCTTTAGCAGACCACACCAAGATTGACAAAAACGGCTTCGTCGTTTACAGGAGGAGAAGTTGTCCCCATTCTTCGGTCGTCAAAGGCAGGCATGAGCTGGATAATCAACACGTTGTCCCTCATAATTTAGCGCTGCTTAAAAAATACCAGGCACACATCAATGTAGAGTGGTGTAGCAGGACTAGCGCAATCAAGTATCTTTTCAAATACATAACCAAAGGTGAGGATAGGTCCACTTTCGCTGTTGACCCTCAAGATCCAGGAGTCTGTGGCAGTGGTGATAAAAAGAAACAAAAAAAGATCGATGGTGTGCGAGATAGTGAAGGCAGTGGGGATAAAAAGGGGAAAAAAACAAGCCAATGATGTGAAAGACACCGAAGGCCGTTGTGATAAAAAAGGCAAGAAACAAGCTGATGCTGTGAATGAAATTGAAAGATTCATCGAAGGGCGGTATATCTCAGCATGCAAAGCAGCATGGAGGATATTTGCTTTTCCCATCCACTACAGCAAGCCTAATGTCGTTAAACTACTGCTATATCTTGAAGGAGAGCACTATATGGTTTACCAGCAAACAGATGACTTAGCAAAAGTTGTTTCAAGGGAAGACAGTGATAAATCTATGCTAACAGATTTTTTTGTTGCATGCGCCACATATGAGGAGGCAAAGGACCTCACATACGTCCAGTTCCTTCTATTTTTGTCTACCACGCAGCTGAGAAGATTTGGACACAAAGAAAGCAAGGCAAAGCCATTGGTCGGGTGGTTTATATTAGCCCATCAGCTGGTGATCTTTACTACTTAAGGATTTTGATAAATGTTGTGAGAGGGCCTACAAGTTTCGAAGCTTTAAAGACAGTTGGAGGTGTGGTTTACAAAAAGTTCAAAGACGCATGCTTTGCCAGAGGCCTACTGGATGATGATAAAGAGTGGCATGCTGCTATCGAAGAGCCCTCATTATGGGCTACGAGAAGGCAACTTAGAAGATTGTTTGTGATCATCTTGGTTTACTGTCATGTTATAAACCCACTAAAGCTTTGGGAAAATACTTGGAAGATCCTATCAGAGGACATACTTTACATTAAACGCAAGGAATTCAGGTTTCCAGGTCTTGAGCTGCGGGACGACCAGATAAAGCAATACACTTTACTTGAGTTGGAGCAGCTCCTCAGGGAACACAACGAGTCTCTAACCGACTATCCTGACCTCCCACTGCCAGATAGATCCATTTTATCAGAGGTCCAAAAGACAGTGTGTAGAGAAGAAGCAGAGTACGATCTCAGAGCAGAAAGCGAGGCACATAAGCTTCTCTTCAGCGATCATCAATTATGATAAACGGAAGGTTTACGATGCTGTTCTGAAGTCCATAGAGGAAAAAGCGGGTCAGTTGTTTTTTTTTATGGTGCCGGAGGAACTGGTAAGACCTATCTTTATCAGACTATAATCTCCCGGCTCAGATCAGAAGGAAAGGTTGTCATCCCAGTGGCTACAGCTGGCATTTCAGCCCTACTGCTACCAGGAGGAACAACAGCTCACTCGCGGTTCAAGCTCCCCCTGAAATTAGACGATCGCTCCATGTGTGAAATCTACAAAGGGTCTAAGGTAGCTGCTCTCATATCTAAGGCGGATCTTATAATATGGGATGAAGCTCCAATGGCTCACCGCCATTCCTTTGAAACACTGGACAGGTCATTGAGGGATCTATTATCACATGAGGACCCATCAACAGCCGTTAGACCTTTCGGTGGGAAAACCGTCTTGCTTGGAGGTGATTTCAGACAAATATTTCCAGTGATTACTCATGGAAACCAGGCTGATACCGTTCTAGCCTCCATCAGTAAATCCTATCTTTGGAAAATGGCTAGAGTTTTCAGCCTAAGCACTAACATGCGCCTGCGAGAGCAAGATACGGCTTTTGCTAAATGGATCCTCGAGGTTGGTGATGGGAACGCAGAAACTCTGGCGTCGTGTGCAGCAAGGCACGGGGAAGGTGACCAGATTGTGGTTGAAAAGAACTTCTTGATTCCAAAATCTGAAAGCCCACATGAAACGTTGGCTCATGCAGCTTATCCTGACTTCCTACACAACTACTGGAACAAGGATTACTTGAGAGAAAGGGCAGTTCTGACCCCCACTAATAATACAGTTCATGAAGTAAACTCTTATCTACTATCAAAGATACCAACACAAGCAAGGGAGTACTTAAGCTCTGACTCGGTCGAGCTAGAAGCTACACCAGATGATGATTGGACCAGTCATTACCCTCAAGAGTATCTAAACTCCCTAGAGTTTCCTGGCCTGTGATGATGCTGCGCAATCTAAACCAGACTTTAGGGCTGTGCAATGGGACAAGAATGATGGTTACTAGACTGGGTGAAAGGATTCTAGAGACTGAGATTATGACGGGGCCAGGAGTCGGGGAACGTGTCCTTCTACCTAGGATAACGCTCAGTCCGACGGACACAATGAATCCTTTCACATTTCGTAGACGTCAGTACCCGGTCAGACTGTGCTACGCGATGACGGTTAATAAGAGTCAAGGACAGAGCCTTAATAAAGTTTCTTTATATCTCCCTCGCCCTGTTTTTACACATGGACAGTTGTATGTAGCTATGTCAAGAGTAACCACTCCAGATGGGTTAAAAATACTTGATGACACATCAGAGTTAGCCGGTGAAGATGGTGTGACCAATATTGTCTACAAAGAGATATTCAGAGACCTCAGTTAACATAGGTAAACACTGAAGTATATATTTTACAACTAGCTAACTTTGTACATGGTTAGTGAATTATCGACATTTATTCCTCGCAGTGATCGAATCATTCCGGACCAGGTAGTATTCTCTCTTATGGCACCTATACATCACAACGAATAATACACAGCGTCGTACTCTCATTATCGCCCATTCCAATTAGTGTTCGTTTGTCTACCATGTGTATTAGTTCTAATGATTAACGTTTCCAATACTGTTTTCAACACTATACTGTTTATTAACCAGACAGTGTCTTCCATTTCACTTCACCAGTAACACCCACGCGCTTTCCACATTAAAGAATAACACATTTCAAATCTGAGTTTGAATCCAGATATTATATTGGGTTGTCTGTGTGCTATAACTTTCGTTGTTAGGGGTTCTGTTAAAGTTTTGTGCACATCAATTATGTCAATCCGTTGGTATTTTCAATCGGACTTCGTATAATCAGACCACGGATCCTTCGGCCTCGCTCTCGACCGTTAATGGATTTCACACTTAACTATCTTAAAAAATATGAAGTCGAATGTATTTAACCTCACAAACAAGTCATCGTAACTTTATTCTTCGGTATAGTTGCGGAATACGTCGGCAATACGGATTGGGGTAGTTGTATTGTGTATGAGTGGGTGTTCTGGGACCCATTCGGGTTTTGATCGGTCCTATTCGGATTTCGGGATTTCGGTTTCACATATTTCATCCCCATTTGCTTATTTCTAAATTTCAATTCTAGTTCGGTTCAGATCTTCGCGGGTTCGTTCGAGTTCTAATAGCCCATTCAGATTAATTTTAAATCTTAAAAAACTATTATAGGCTTAAAAGTTTACAAAACAACTAAAAATAAATATAATACATATAAATTGTAACAAAAAATGTCAACAAACATATAATTACCATAAAAATTGGTTTAGTTTGAATAATCCCATAGAAAATCAGTAGATATTTCAAATACTTTAGGTGTATAGCATATATTTTAGCTGTTTTAGAATTGTTTTTTTAACTATTTGTATATATTTCCAAGTATTTGTGTTAATTCAAACGTTATTTATATTTACTATATGTTTTTGATATACAGCAACGCTCACATTAAGTTATATATTCAAGCGTATAAATCTATATTTCGGATATATATAGTCCTGTTGGGGTTCGGATTCGATTCTTCATGCATCAAAATTTTGGGCGGTTCATATATTTCATCAAATTCGGTTCGCTTTCAGTACTACTGTCTCGACTCGAATTTTATTCAGTTTTCCGGCTTCAAATTTATTGCCCAGGCCTATTATTGGGTATGTGTTAAAAAGTAAATATCGAATGTAAAAACACAGAAAAAATAACGAGAATAATTAATAATCAAAAGAAATAGGTAAGGTAAAACTAATATATGTATAGATAGATAAGAATAACAAAATTGCACCTAAAAAAAGCATTTACAAATGTTTGGGTTATATAATTAAACCCCAAATTAATCACCTCCCATATTGTAACATATTTATCTGACAAATAATTAGAAATCTATTTTATCACTTGAATAAGATAGCTATCAATGCTATAATAAATGATAGTCGTTACAAATCATAACCTAATGTAACGCCCATTGCATAATAACCCAAACAAATAGATTCTCAGATTTTTAACATATATAATTCTATTTAAAACATTCACTTCTCAGTGGTCACACTATCAATAGTACATACTAATTAATAACTTTCCCGATAAACAAGTAAGTTTCTTTTAACATAAACAAACATATACGAACAATAAAACACATATATAAAACCTGCCAATTGTAATTAAACACCTTCGTACAATATTAGCAGTCAAATTCATTATATAAAATATCTTTATAAGATGATTAAAATATACTGTTTTGCGAGATATATAATAATATTCACTTTATAAGTACCATAAATAAGACTATATATCGAAGAAGATATTTTCAGTCACTTAATACTGAGAATTAATAGTGCTATTACCACACCAAGGAGGTGGAGGGACATGACCTTTCCAAAATAAAACGGATTACCCACACTACTATAAATATGAGTGCTTCTCCACTGCTAACACCGTACTACTAAACACAAACATACAGATATGATTCCACCAAAGAGATCAACCCGCACCCCTCTGGAGGTCATAAGGCGCCGCTCTGCTTACATGGAGATGATGCAACGTGCTGGAGAGTATTCGATACAAGACGTGCGCAGTTGTCTTCAGAAACAGAAGCAAACCACCCTGACGCCGCCAGAGTCCACTGAAGTTTTCAAGCTTGCATGCCTCTGTGAGCTCACCGATAGCCCCATCCGTACTCTACATCGCTACAAGGAGGTGATGGAAGCCTGCATGGTGCATGGCAATCCGGACGCACATTATGTGGAGGGTATTAAGCAATACTTCGTCCTTCGTAGTCCACAAAAAGGAATTAGGCATCTCCAGGTCTCCGCAGAGGAATTTCACGAAGAAGGTAACTACCTGCTTGCATTCATTAATCTGATTACAGGAAATCATGACGAAGGGAAGGAACGATTGGACCGCTTTCAGTGGAAGAAAGATTTGTACCCTGTTGACCGAATTTGGAAAGAAGTTAAGAGGTCGTTGATGGCGGTTCCGATCGTCAAGAAGACGGTGTATGGTGAGAATCTTTTGCGTCTGCTCCCACCACCTTTATGCTCTCTTAATGATCTCAATGATCGTTGCACCGAATGTTTTTACTACAAGCAAGCTGCAAAGTTCATCGAAATGATAGGGCGTCGTTAAGATGGTCGACTACTGTTTCTTCCGCATTCATCTTCCTTTAAATTACCTTCGTGTTTCCTTTCAGTATTGTTATCTTTCTTTTCCCTTTGTTTTTGACGTTTCAGTCTCTTTAATTATATGTGTTTTTGCGTTTATTGATCCACGGCCCATAATGTGCACAATTGAACAAACAAACTCATTAGACACCCGTATAACTAACTTGAGGCTGCTAATACACATGTGTCGCAACGTAACTATTCACTCACAGATACATCATTAACCAATACATTGTTCCTAGCAAACATTATCCTTCATTTACGTCCCATTAAAATTAGTAGCCCGCCCGTCGATCGCCAAATAATAACAACATCGGAACAACTGTTGAGTAACGAACAAGCAATAAAAGTCTTACTTACTCCAACCACAAAAAAAATATTAACATATTATGTAGGATAAAAAAATATTAACATATTATGTAGGATAAAAAAAATCATAATCCTAAAAACAAATAAATAAAAAACAGTTGGAAACAAAAACCAAACTGGCTACAAACACTGTATACATCGCTTCATGTAAAAGATGATAGTCGACGTCTATAACATATGCTCCCAAACAAAATAAACAGACTACATTTTGGGGCCAGTTAACACATATAACACATAAAAAAAACCCTAAAATCGGCGCCCCCCAAATCTAAGTACTCATATTCTCAGCACTACGTATGGTTTCCTATAATGAGAATATGACATTAAACATTGATACACCAAAGGTAAGTGCAGTTTGGATAAACGACATTTTCAATATGTTGCTTTGATATACAGATGGTTATCGGAAACCAAGGCGGTTCAACGTGAAAGGGTCACCGCATAATTTGTATCGCCCGCCAAACAAGCCACCGTGCACCACATTTAAAATCACAAACTAGCCATCCGTTACTATTTTTTTCCAAAATTTACTACGTGGTACTAACCATTAATACGTAGATAACATTTTACCTTCATCTAAAAAACGTACCTTAGATGCCATGAACTCGCAGCGGCCCATCAACATTATACTTATACTTCGTACCTCCCAGAAAAACAAAAACCCGTTAATATAGATAACCTACTATTACAAAGCATATATTTATTCCGAGAGCCTAAAACACAAAAGATACAGCATACCATTATAGATAAATATATATCCAGGACGTTTGCATGACATAGAAAGTTTAAAATCCACCTGAACGTAGAAACAATAAAATAATACCACACAACTTTTGTTTTCGGAAGCAGTTTACAGAAATTACAAAATTTAGAAACAACAACCGTATTAAAAAATAAATTAAAAACCTGCATATTTAATTTACCATAACAGGCGTATGGGAATTAAACACAAAACCCCACAATCCGTGAAGTGCTCCTTCCCATTAAAACAAAAAATAAATCCACGATTGTCTGCTCTCAGAATAAAACTGTGAACTATCGAAAACAACTATCAGAAGGAAACAAATATTATCACAACCAAAAGCAAAAAAAATGTATGCAATCAATCGCTTAGAAGACCTTTCTCAAGAACTTCTTGGTGATATATTATCAAGAGTTGCAGCTTCATCCCGAACCGAGATCAGCCACTGCATTACGGTTTCGAAAACCATCTCAAAAGCTGCTCAAGATTACCGTGTCTTCAAGAAGATTAACTTGCGGCCCCAGACGATGCTTCCTCTCATAACGTACAAACGACACCACGACCTCATGAAGAGATGCATCAAATACAACAACCCTGAGGCACACTACATTGAGGGCATTAAAGCCTATTTCATCCAAGACAACCCGATCGAAGACTGGACTATACCACTTAAAAAAATCGGCTGAAGGTTTATATGACAATGGTATTTACCTCTTTGGTATCCTCATGTTTTGCACAGGAAACGTCGAAGGGAAGATGCGTTTAGACTCTCTCGGTTGGAAGACTAGCAAGCGCCGTGCAAATCGTTGCTGGAGAGAAAACCTGAGGTTTCTAAGTAACCTCACCATTGAAATGAAGGACATCTATACGGCAACACTGTCGGACAACCAACCACCAGTGAATTGTCATTTGAACGACATGGACACTCCGTGCCCCAAATGCTGCCACTACAAGCAGGCACGCAAATTCATCATACGCATCGAGCTTGGCCACCGGTAAACGTTTACAAAGAGGAGCGATTCAAGTGTCTCTCTTTCTTATCTATTTTCAAACTTATTGGGCAGTTTATCTTTTTTTTTTTACGAATAAGACGCACGGGTATGTTGCTGTGATACAGATAAAACAATAATATAAAAACCAAACCGAATTAGACAACATACCAAAACGTAACATACTTCAAAAAAAAAAAAAAACTTGACCTGCTACTTAACCGGATAACCATATCTATATTAATTGAAACGGGTTTACTCTCGGGTGCACAAAGTTTAGACAAACAACAAAACAGACCACATGATAGCTAACTTCACATCCCTTAGAATCAAACAAGATTAGGGAACTGGAACACCTAATATGTGACGAGGGTGAAACGTTAAAATAAGGAAACATAACAACACCCACAATGAAGAGATGAATCTGTCACCCCCTAACATTATATGCAAGTTACGCAGCATAAGGATTTCAAACAGAAGATGAAAATTCACACAATTTTTAGGCAGAAAACTTTCCACTACGCAATCTCCGATAAGCCAATGTCTAACCTAGATACTTGGAGACGAAACCACCCACTAAAAACATAAATTATGTTATATGGCCCGAAATAAAATACAAAACTGTATGAGGTCCATTGGGGAAACGCAAAACACAGCCTTATCGGACAATCCCATGGCGTATGATCACTAATCAATAGGGTTGACAAAACTTCTTCTTTTTCGAAAAAAACGACAATAAGATTTGCTTTTATTAGCGTATCAGCATTAAAAAAACCTAATATTATACCATCGTCTCCGTCTCCCATAAAACCTCGACTGCAACTACATAACATGAGCCTCCACATACACAACCTCCTCACACCAAAAGTAAGATATAAACACAAAGCCAACAATGTCACGCCAGAGAATGTCGCTAACAACCATTGACATGATCCCCCACAGATATACTGACCGATATTATATCACGTGTTGGGAAGGTCTCAAGACGGAAGATCCGCAATATCATGTTGGCGTCCAAAACGCTGTATAGAGCGGCCGCACAACCACACGTGTAATGGAACTTGAACCTACGCCATCAGACCTGTTATCCTTTATCATCGCTGCGGAAGTACGGAGACATCATAGATCGATGCCTCGCCGCGGGGAACTTAGAGGCCCATTACATTCGTGGCATCGAGCTGTACTTCCACCAGAACAACATCAACGACGGCTTGTCGCACCTACAAATCGCTGTCGAAAACGCAGTCTATCTATACGGTATTGTTATCTTATCTAGGGGAGAACAAGAGCCTGGAAAAACAATGTTGGATAAACTATCATGGAGGTAAGACACCCAGCGTGCAGATCGCTGCTGGAAACAGATAAAAAAATCCCTCCAAAGAGTAAACGTCACCCAACTTGCCGTTTACCTTGCAACTCACGCAATCATAGGTGAGTCAATCAACTGCCACCGTGACAATGTCAACTCTCGATGTGCTACATGCTTCTACTATAAGCAAGTTACCAAATTTGTTTTTATGACTTAGTTATATTGCCCGCATTGCTTTTTTTCATTTCAAAAGTTATCAATTTCTAAAATTATCAGATAAACTTTATCAATATGTTTGTTATGCGACAGAATGGGGCTGCTTTAATTTATAGTACCAAGATGATTTTAAATTTTCATACTAATTATTTTTTAACCAAATATGAAAAACCAGCATTTTATAATAATAACCAATAAAATAAAAATACAAAATACTTTACTTTTACACATTAAGACTTCAATACTGAGATAATCTGATTTTTAAAACAAGAATTATAAAGACACAAACACAATAATTTAATGAAATCCCCTTCCATTCAAGGTGAGAACGATTTTCAAAATTCTCTTTTGCTGGTATTACATTTACATTAAAGTACAACAAAGAGAAATACGCTGCGACTCAATATGGTACTTTTTTTCGTAATAGCTAAAAGTAGTTGTTTTGTTGATTTAAGTTTTCGAAAAACTAAATCTTATATAATATTCCTTCAGATGTAACCATGCAGTTCGAAAGCACTACCCATACAGTGATATTAATAACAATCACTACCAATAATCAGTATCCCGCCCGTAGGGTAGACTGATCCTAATTTTTATATATAGAATCAAATGTGTATGAGTTTTTGTCGTTTAATGAAAAAAGTATTTTGAATGAGTGATGGTAAATAAACATGCAAAATATATCATAAAATTGATATAATTAATTTCTTTCCGAAAAAGAATGCAACGCCGATTCCAAATGTCCGCATAACTGAATCAATACTATTACAATTCAAGGGGCTTTTTTATATGCCCTCCTGTTTTAAAAGTATTTACTATTCTATGCCATTAATTTATTTATAAGCTATGTTTTGATTTAATGTTTTTATTAATTAAATAATAAAACAAATTTATGTTCCTATAATTCCGTCAGAACAGTTCCACTCAATATAATTTAAACTACAACATATACACGTACTATGTAAACCCACAAAGCATAATCATTATATGAATGATTTGAATGTGGCAACAACTGAACCCACCAAACGTAGTATTTAATTAAAAACTAATATTTATTCAAAAGAACGACATGAAACATAGTTCTCGAGTTAACCCATATAGATACAATCTATTATATTAAAAGAGAAGTCATGATTCATTAATAAAATTTATCATATCGTACATAGTTTAATAATAATATCTTATAATATCTTATTTTCATTTGAACTACAAATAAAAATTAAAAAAAAACAAATCTAACAAAATCTTTTCGATATCTTTTTAATTTAATTTCGAAATTAGTTTATTTAAATTTTAATTATCATAAAATATCATCAGAAATCAAAATTAAGTTGTTTTAATATATAAAATGAAAAGTGGTTAAAATATGTTAATTATATTCCAAAGATTATTTATTAAATACAAAATAATTTTCATTTTCATTTTTTTTCTTTGACAAGATGAATATATAACAAAAAGTAATAAATACATATGACGGTTTTAAATAATTGAT
>JABAYD010024214.1:0-14609 GCA_014822095.1 Diplotaxis tenuifolia | reverse complement strand
CTGTTATCTTCCCTTGATTCTCTGCTTGATTTAGAAGGCTAACGAGCGCTTCCATGCATAGAATAAAAATGAAAGGAGACAGAGGATCCCCCTGCCGCAGACCTCTTTCCGGGACAATATTTCCCCTTGGTTGTCCCTTCAGTAGGACCTTGTATTTGACTGTTGTGACGCATCTCATTATCCATGTTATCCATATCTCAGAGAATCTCATTTTTCTCATAGTTGCCTCAATGAATGACCACTCCATACGATCGTATACCTTACTCATATCAGTTTTGATGGCCATTCTCTTGTTACGTCCACTTGGCTTGGTACGTAGAGCATGGAACATTTCTTGCGCTATCATTATGTTGTCAGATATCTGCCTCCTAGCCACAAAGGCCAACTGGGTTTCTGAAACCCTATATGGTAGAACCTTTTTTAATCTCTGGCATAAGACCTTTGAGATGATCTTGTAACTCACATTACACAGGCTGATGGGCCGCAGTTGGCTCATCTGTTTGGGATTATCCACTTTGGGAATGAGGCAGATATTGGTTTCATTCAGTCCAGAGGGAATAGTTCCTTCGAAGAGGAATTGATTGACCATAAGAGTCAGATCATCCTTCACTATATCCCAAAATTTCTGGTAAAACAGCGCAGTCATTCCATCTGGGCCCAGTGCCTTCTCTGGATGCTTCGCAAAGAGCGCAAGTTTGATCTCCCATTCAGTAACCGGGGCTGTGAGGGCATCATTATCTGCAGCCGTGATTGATGTAGAGACTTCTGATAAAGCCTCCTCTATTTCCTCCGGATTTGATGATTGAAAAATGTGTCTAAAGTAACTTGTGGCAATGGCAACAAGTACGTCCTCATCCTGTACAACATTCCCGTCAGCATCGAATAGCTGTGTAATCCTATTCCTTGCCCTTCTCTGTTTCGTGAGTGCATGAAAAAAAATTTGTATTCTTATCTCCCTCGCGCAACCAAAAGATTCTACACTTTTGTTTCCAAAACATCTCCTCTGCCTTAATGGCATCAGATAACTCTTTTAAAGCCGCTGATATTTCCTCTGTTGTGGCATCATCATTGGAAGAGAGAAAATCAACTTTCTCCTTAAGCTCCTCCACAGTCTTCTCAGAGTTCAAATTGTGCTGTCTTTTCCATTCGCTCAATACATTTCGGCAACTGGCGATATGGTCCATTATACTTGCATCAGGTGGAAGATCGGGTGATTTCCATCCCTCGAGTATAATTTGGCGTAGTTCATCATTTTCCAGCCATCTTTTGTCGAATTTGTATTTTTTTGATTTCCTCACTGGTTTCCTGAGAATGTCAGCCAGTATCGGGCGATGATCCGATCCCCATAATCTCATTTATTGGTCTTGGTGAGTGGGAATTTCTCATGCCAATCTTCATTACCAACAGCTCTATCCAGCCGACATCTGACTGTAACTCTCCCTGCTCTCTTTCCTGCCCATGACAGCATGTTTCCTGTAAAGGGGAAGTCAATCATCCTGCAATCACTCAGCATCTGTCTGAAGGGTAAAAAGGAGCTATATGTTCTTTCTCTACCCCTTCCTTTTCTTCATGGCAAGTAATCTCGTTGAAATCACCAATCATGAACCATGGTCGAGTTCTTGTTGTTGAGAAACGCGTAAGACATTCCCAAATTTGATCTCTATGTTCTAAAATAGGATCCCCATAAACAAACGTCATATAGACTTTTATTCCATCAATGACTATCTCAATTTCAATTATTCTTTTATTTGAAAATAAATCATTAACTTGAAATTCATCATTAAAAAACAATGCTAAACCACCGCTGGAGCCAAGTGGCTCAACAGTAAACAAACGATCAAATCCTAAGTCGACCTGAATGTCTTGCAACAGCAGCCTCCTATTCTTCGTCTCAGAAAGAAACTCTAGTCCTGGGCGATGCTTCTGACACATCTCCGTAAAGCGTTGAACTGTGAGGTCGCTTCCTATCCCTCGATAGTTCCAACTGATTGTCCGAATTAATGACGCTTGGATGGGTTTTTGGAACCCATCGAACCATCATTGTTATCGTGAGATTTCTTGACTTTGTGCCCATGTGACCGTGTAGAGCTTCTGCTGGCCACTGCAGACTTATGAGAGGATGATCGAGTTGCCAAAAGTCTAGGTGATCCTCTACGGAGGAAAACCGGTTTGGTGATGCGACCACCCAAAGGGGCTGCCCTTCTGCTTCCACCTCTCCTATTACGTGGACGTCGGTGATGCTCTGATGTCTCCGATGTATGATCCTTGACGATGGGTGGATTGTTAGGTGCGTCATTCTCCATAATAGCAGGCGAGGTTGCGGATGACTCGTGCTCCTCCATAAGCGCATCCCCTAACAGATCATTGGAGGCCAGCATATCAACCTCCATGTTCTCGTGAATATCCATATCATGGAGCGCTTCAATGATTTGTTTATCCTTGCCTCCATGCGCATCTTTTTGGTCTTTAAAAGATAAAGACCGAACAATGCTCTCCCCGTCCTTGCTTCTGAAAGTTACATTCTTTGCCCTTGCTTGAGTTCGCATCTCCGGTGAGACAATCACACTTGCCAATCTCCTAGTCTTGTTCTCGGAAGTGCTACGAGGTCCTTCCGTTTCCTTAACAATGTGATCGTTACAAGTGAAGAGTTGGTTGTTACTGGTATCAACGTTGCTGTCGACATTGTCAAGCTTATCGCCGGTTGTCTCCCCGAGGTCGTGTACAGCAGAGGAGGATGTAGGTTCATACGAAACTACATTAAGTGGTGGACGCATCTGAGAGCCACCAGCTTCATCTCGATGAGGTATTGCCCTCGTGTCACTCTTACGAGGTGGGCTCTCACTCTTCTTTTTTTCTTTCTCGCGCCAAGAGTAGCTAACCTTGCGGGAATGTGGTCCATTACCATTGAAGCTTGGTCTTGAACGTTGATGGCGGATGATCCTATCTGAGTGTGTGTCCACTCTCCTTGTTCCATCTCTGTTTCGTGACAAAACTCTCTCGTCTCTGTGTGTGGTAGACTGAGGATATCGATCCAACCTATGCGTGGTAAAGGGTCGTGAAGTAGGAGCTGTAGATCGACGATCCCGCAGCTGAGAGTGCTGATTTCCCTCATTGCGACGGTGAGGGCATAAGGTGGTGTGTTCTTGAGACAGCTTAACTCTGTCAAACATGCCAGGCCGTGGTACTGGTGGCTGTTCCAAAGGAGTAACAGTCGTGGGACAGTAAACTTTCTCATGGGTCATGAGACCATATAGGGTGCAATGTTTGAATAGCTTTTCGTATTTGATCTCAAGGGTGACCTCGTCTCCCTCAGGGGATTCAGCTTTCTTTTTAAACATTAGGGGTCACCTTGAATCGACATGAATGAGCATCCTTCCCTTGGAGAGCTGGACTGTATCAACATGCCCGATGCGTTTGCCAATATTTCTCAAGTTCTTTACCGTCCAAAGGTGTAACGGGATACCCACAAGACTGACCCATAATGGGATGATCCATGGGTAATCATCATGAAAAATTGGCTCCCACCTTACCAACACAAACTTGCAGTAGTTGTAGTGAAATGAACCTTGTCGAAGAACGGAGTTAAGGTCTTCCTCATATGTGAAGTTAAAGAGAAATTTCCCGTTCCCTAGATCGTTAGCAGTTAGACGATCTATCATACCCCACTGCTTTGTCATAGTTTGGATAAGCTTCTCTACATTCTTTTTTTTGGGGTTAAGGATCTTTCCAATCAGTGAGAAGCGATAGTCCTTAATCACACAAACGTCTTCATCAGCTAAGAGCTTAATCGGCTCATCATCATCCTCGAGCATGATGCTTTTGCCTTTAACATCTGCCAAGTGAGCAGATTTAGGGAAGAACCGAGATCCCATACGAGTGTATGAGATAGATCCTGCAATGTAGGAGTACGTCGTAGGCCGTAAGAGTCTCTACGAGGAACGGAACTGTGAGGATCAGCGCAAATCAAGTGATCTGTTGAACAACGTAACTAGCAATCTCTTTCGTGATAGAGAAGTAACAAAGACGATCCACATATCCAAGGGCACACTGTCGACAAAGATCGAACTGAAGAGATTACTAAGGGCAAATCAAGCCGATCCAATTACGAGAACCACCAAGAGTGGTTTAACTTACCGATCCACACCTATCCAACATCGTTTCTTGGCGTGAAAAAGGTACTGGAGTTTTCAGAAGAGAGAATTAAAGGCGGTCTCCACCAGAAGTGTTCGATAGTCTCCCTGGTGGTGTATAGACTGGCAACGGTAACGAGGAGAATGCAGACCGGCGTAAGAAGATCCACGAACAGAGAACGGTTAGGGTTTGAAATGGTTTTCTAGCATTACTTTATTAATATTATAGAGTACAATAATTACCTAAATAAAATTTAATGCTTTAGTGCTTGCTCTCTCATTTACATATAGACAAGTGTAAACAATCAATTTGCAAAAGAAGTCTAAGTCTTATCGCATATGTTCATTTACTTTTCTGATTTCTCTTTCCTTGTTTTTATTTTTATAGTAGTATTTTTAATGAGAAACTCTTGTTAAAATTGACCGCTGCCAATGCTCTAACATGCCCATGAATAGATCTATGGATTTATGCAGTATGATTAAATTTTACTTATGTGTCCTAGAATCTTGTAGTTACAAAGTCCCCTCCTATATTTGGCGTAAAAGAGCAAATCAACAAATGTTATCAAAGCAAACCAAGTTCAAATCAACATTGTTGACTTTCATCTAACAAGTGTTTCTTATGAATCAATCACTGTGATCAGATCAGAGCTAGTGTCAAAAAGTTTATGATTTGTTCTTTTTAGTCCCTATCATTGTCCACTGCTTCAGAAGCTGGTCTTAGATGATCTTTAATCTCCTCTAAGACGTGAGGCTCTATTAGCTTCCAAAACAAACCCGAGTTTGTTCCCTGAAGTCCAATCCAGAAAACGTTTCGTTTCTGCTTAACCCGACATTCCATAGATTTAGCTCTCAGAGCCATTACTACCTTCTCAACACCTTCTACACTTCCCTTCAACCTCAAGATAACATCTCCTGAGGATGTTCTATATCCACTGTACATATACCAATAAGCGAGTGACTCAGGCGAGAGCCACCGATAAATCAGTTTGGGAATCTCAGGTCGACCATTTGGCCAGAAATTATCAGCGAAAAACCCAAAGCATGAATGAGAAATGGAGGAGAATTCTAAGGGTATATCGTCCTCCTCCGAATGAGGCAACCACTCACGGAACTGATCATGAATGTATTGTCTCAGTATCAGATGAGCTTGAGACTTGTCTCTGAATTCAAACATAATCTTGTGGTTCTTCCTCACTTTGTCTGATTCCACTCGCAAACTACCTAACAGCAAACCCACCAGTACCTCTCGCTGTTTTTTGCTTAGCTTCATGCTCAAGGGTTTCTTCACTTGTTTACTTACCAAGCTAAGGATATGATCAAGCTTTTCCATAAGCGGTGACTCGACTTCGTACTTCTTCAAACTCATCAGCTCATATATCTTCTTTACCTTCACATGATTTCCAGAATCCAAGTATCCTTTCAGAACAGTGTTGCAGGAGCTAGCATTCACATTGATTGCCACATTGTTCTGCATTTCATCGAAGACGTCCCCTGCTTTCTCAAGGTTGCCTGTATTAACCAACGAATCCAAGTATATGTTATATATAGTCTGGTTAGGTTGACATTTCTCCAAGCACTCAACAAAAGCCATCTCTAGTTTCTCATGTAAACCCAAAGCAAAGTACATTTTGACTATCTTGAGGTATGAAGGTAGAAGCGGCTTCTTCCCGCTTTCTAAAAACTCTTCAAAGAGAGATTCCGCAAGTTCAACTTGATGTACTTTGCATAGAACTTCAATGATCTTGTGGTATCCAGAAACTGCTGCACCATCTAAATGCTTTCCCATCTCCCTAAATATCTCCAAAACTCTCGAAAAATCACCTAATTTTGCATAAGCTTCCATTTTGTACACAAACGCTTGAGAAGGTATACCACAATCCAAGCCAAGCAATTCAAGCCATGTCCTCTCAACTTCTTCCACGCCTCCTTCTTTAGCATACGCCCTGAGTAAAGAAACCACAACTTCTTTACTCTCATCAAAACCTGCCTCCCTCATCTCTGCTCTTAAAGAGTTTATCCTCTCTACGTCAACTTTGTCTTGACAACTATGCAGCCAGATTAGGCCGCTAAAGATATCCCTCTGTACCTCAAGCCCTGTCGTCACAACATTATGGAAGATAAATTCAGCTTGCTTAACGTCATCACTCGAAGGCCCTCCCCGTCTGCAAACCAAAGCTCTAAACAAAGAGTTATGCAGACTAAGACGCGGTTTGTAACCTCCAAGTTGAATCATTCTATTGTAAACGCTACACGCTTCATCGAAACACCCTTCCTCTGAGCTACTTAGATAAGCAACTATAAGAATATGAAACGTGGATTCACTTGGAACACGCCCTTGATTCATAATATCATCAAACAACTCTCTACATTTCGTAAATTTCTTCTCTTTCCCTAAGAAATCAGCTAGCTTCGTTGCTAAACCGAAATCAAACCGGTACCAATTCTGCTGCGTCATCCATCTATAGACCTAAAAAAGGATTAAAACTTTCACCATTACAATCAGACCAAACAAAACTGCAAAGTCATGAGTTGTCTGAAAATGGTTTATTACCCTGAGACCTGTTTCGTTCTCACGAATCCGTGTACAGTGTACACAGATGTAAGTAGCATCTTCTTGACGAACCCATTTCTTCTGAGCATTCAAGAGTCTCACAAGCGTCACGGCTTTATGCGACGGAACTTCTTTACACAGCCACGCGAGCTTCGAGCGTCTCCACTCTTCCGGTAAGTCTTCTATCTCTCTAACTTCCACATCCGTCTCGACTCGACGAGTCGCAACGTTTCTCAAATCGTTCCTAGCAGACTCTAAATCTCCGAAATCGTAGACTTCGATGGTCTGGTTTGATGATTCTTTAGTATCAGCAAGATGTTCGACGAAACTCCTGCTACGATGAGAAGCGGAATTAGCAGTGAATGACAGTGGGAAGTAGGAGCCTCTGCGGTGGCGGATAAGGGGGGAGTGGATGATTGGGAGAGTGGGGATGATGTTGGGGTTTAGGGAGAGAGAGAAGAAGTTGAAGGTGGGGGCTGAGAGGGTGACGACGGCGGCGGACGGAGAGGCGAAGGAGAGTGATGAAGAGAGGTAAACTCCAGTAGCAATCATTGTTGCATCGCGGACGTTGGAATTCACACACTAATCTCTAATCTGGGCTTCAGTTTGGCTTTGACGTTTTTTTTTATTTGTTTTTTTTTCAGCTATAGATAAACTGGCTATATCTATAAACTTGTAACTGTAGACTTTTTCATAGACTTTTGCTATATTTAAATTTGTTCTAACTGTATATATATTTTTAAAAAATATGTGATATCTATAAATAATTATTTTTTTTATCAATTAAAACAATTTATATTAATATTTTTAAATAAATTATCAAAATTTATTTAAAATATGATAAGTAAATAATATTTCTGTTTTTTAATATTTCAATAATTGAAAAACCTCAAAATTAAACTAGAACATCTACAAATGCTTTTATTATAATTATATAATTTATTTGATATTGTAGATAATATTTTTAATTTAACAGATTCTACGGCTTAAGAAAAGAAAGATGTAGAACTTTTACGTATAATACATTACAAAAAATGTTTTAGTTTTATTTGCAGTAACATAAAAATAAAGTTAAAGCATAATTGGTAAAAAATAGTAGAAACGTGAAATATACTTTAATTTTAAAAAATAAAACTTCAAAATAATTGATAAAACCTAGTGATTTAAAAATAAATAAAGCTACAATATATAGATAAATCTCAACTAATCACTCTAATTTGAGACTTACAGTAAAACTTTTATAAACTAATAAAGCCAACATTTCCATATTTAGATTTTTTTATATTAAGACAATTTTTTTCTAAGATAAGAAAAAAATGTTTGATTTAGTGTACATGAATTAATTATTATTTTTAACTTTTTTTGATATTTATATTAATTTTATTATAATATTTGGCGTATATAATATATTTTACATAGATTTAAATGTGACCTTTAGATATTTGATTATTATATCTCATTAAAATATATTAAGTGTTAAAAAATATAAAGATAATTCTATTGTGAATATAAAACAAGCAGTATAATAATATGTTCTTACTAATATAAAAAATATATAAATTATTAATTTATCGTTTTAATGGGACCATATATTTACATAAATTTTTTAAAAAATTATTATCTTATTATTTATTGATTTTTGTTAAATTTTGAACCGGTCTAACCAAGGACTGACAAAATATATTAATTTATAGAAATTATTAAGTTATCGGTTATTAATTTATAGAGATTATATTGTACAAATAATTTTTTTCTTTAATACCCTCGTGGTTTAACCAAATGTTCATTAATACTATTACATCAAGAGATCGAGATTTCAATTCCAAAAAAGGCGAATTATACATAATATTGGAAAAATTCTTAAAAAAGATCTTCAACATGACGTAAAGAGTAACGCCAAAAATGAATTGCATAGGGAGACTCAAATTAATGCAGTCAGACATAAATCCGCATAAGGTACATGAATCCGCATAAGGTAGTTAGAATTGTCGGTTGTAATATCGTGTACGTAATGTTTCTCATGGTTTATAATTCATAATTAACAAGTGTAAAAAAAACCATTAAAAAAATTCAAATTTATTCTTCTCAATCATTTTTTGACAACGAAAAACTATTCTATTACTCAAGCATTTTTTTAACAACGAAAAATCAATAGAAAACTAAAGGAGTTCCAGGAGGACTCTAGAGGCGTTCCTCTCTTCTCTCCTATTTCTAGAACAATGAATCAAATAAAGTTTAGCTTAAACAATGGCTTAGAAAAGACATAAATAAGGTTTTAAGTCGGCCAAGGGTCTTTTGGTAACTTTTGGTGTCTTCTAGGCTTTTGTAGGTCTTGAAATATACTCGGTTCGCTTTCTGGGATCACTATCGATCGATGGCAAGGCTGTTTCGTCGATAGATGCTTTTTTACATATGTATCTTTTTTTTTTGACAAAGTGTAGGTGAATAATGGGGTCACATGTAATTTACCTATCGCTCGCTTGCACAGTGTGTGATCCTTCCTTTCTGAATTAGAATAATGGGGTCATAGATAATTTACCTACCCCTCTGCTCTTTTAGGAAATTATCTCAGTATTTTTTTTCTTTCTCACTATATATGCCCAAGAGAGAGAGAGAAAAATCAGAAGCACACAGACTAGTAGTACCTTCCAAACTTGCAGAAGGAATCCAATCCAATGTATGCTAAGCCCCAAAGCAAGCATATAATGTCAAAAATAGGTTGGAAGTCAGCTTAGATTCTTTCAAACTTTCTAAGAAAGTGTAGTCTAATTGTAGGATGATCCAATTTGGTATTTCTAGTGATCTCTACGATCAACAGTTCTAAGAATAGTTCTTATAGTGTGGTTAGTCAATAGATTAAACTCTGATCATAATCTCATTCTTGACTTAATAAAAACTTTGAAAAACTTATACATATATAATAGATAAAAGCTCAAAATAATAAAAAACATCAGCGAACCTTCCCCATACTTAAATATTACTATCCCCAGTGTTATACACTCTAAGATTGGTAGAAAAATAAATCATAAGAACAAGGAAAAATGATATACCTGATCGATGATGGTGACGTTAAGTGGCAATTGATCGATGCTCGGGTTGCTCCGTCATTCGACATTGATCTAGTGTCGATCGATGCGGAGTGTAGACTATCTTCCTTGGAAAATAAAAGAGATACAAATACTCAGTAATAAAATAAAGGAAAACCAAATTCAAACTTATCTAGTTATATATATATACATATATATATATGTATATATATAAATATATATATATATATATATAGTATCGTTTGTGAGTTATGTTATAGTGTCTATCAATATTTTTTGCTACAATTTCGATGGCTACTACAATTTCGTCATTGTTCATCATCTTTTTTTACATGAAATAAATAGAAATAAAAAAACCAGTAATAAATGGAAATAAAACCAAATTTAAAATTTACCTAATAGTGGGTTGGTTGCCCCCTCCTCAACACTTATTTTGAGTCATTAGCTTGACTTTTGGAGATCTGATTCAGCCTGGATGAGAATGAGAATTTGCTCCAAAACAAGTCTCGGTGCTACTCTTTGAAGCTTCATCACCCTTTTTGTGAAAGCCTCCACAGACTCTTCTCCGGTGTCTATCATCTCAGTAATAAGGAATGCTCTAAGCTTTGCAAATGGCTGTGAGAAGCATTTGTAGCGCACTCTGTATTTCCTAACATCATCCGAGAAGTGGGGAATCAATGGTAACTGAGGATCGTCCTTGGTTCTTTTCCTCTTCTTCCAATTCTTCCTCTTCTGCTACATATTCTTTATGCTCCTTCCCCCAGACTTGGCTGTTTCTCTCTCTGCGTATTATGCTACTTGAGTGGTGTCGATCGTTACTCTAACGTTGTTGTTGATCGATACTGCTTTTGTGGGGCCTTTGTCGACATTACTTATAAATCTCAACCCTCTTCTCTGAGAAGCCTCTACATACATATGATCATGAAATACCCCATAGTAGAAACCTAAATTTGCACTTCTATCTAGAGGGATAGAAGATTCAGCTTCAAATACATTGCATGGAACAATAATCTTCACAGGGTCATGTATCCTTTTCACTCTTTTGTAAAACCCAACAGCTTCTTCTGTGCATATAGCAAGGTGTGAGGCCCTGGACTTGTGCATTCTCTCCTCAAGGGGTGCATGCTCAACTGTGTATCCATGCAGCTCGTCCAACCGTGGGCGTCGATCGATATTATCAGGTGGATATTGATAGATTCACTCGGGTGGATGGTAGTCGATGCTTTTAGGTGGATGGCGATTGATAATGTAGGGTGGGTGTCGATCAGTATCATGAGGTTGGTGTCGATCGATGCTACCCTTTGGCAACGTTTACAAATATTTTCTCGCAGTCCGCCGATTATCATCAAGCTTTTGCTCTGTGTCCTTTCCCAAATTTTCAGGTTGTACTTCATCCAATACCTTCAAGAAATCATCTAGCTCTAAGAAATCTTCCATAGTGATTTTTTTATCAATATCCCAATCTTCAAGCTTCTCTCCATCTTTTAATTCCAATAATTCTTCTAGCTCCAAGAAATATTCCATGGTGGTCTCTATGTCTAGGGTTATAATCCTATAGGCGCAGAGAGTTGTTTGATGGAATGGTGGTTTGCTAGACTTAGAATTTTTATCCATGTAGGGTTATAATCCTATAGGCGCTAAACAGTTGTTTGCAATGATATTAAAGAGCTCAACACAAGAATAACAAATTCATCAGCATTCGCTTGTTTGAATACGTCTATTAGTTATAACTAAAGACCAACAAGGTTGACCGACTAAAGGACGTCTGATCAATAGAAGTGTAGATCGATTATTCTGGAGGAATCTTTCGCTCCGTCGATCGATTATCCTATAGGGATATCAAGCGACGCTCTTGTAGTTAAGCTTTACGTGCAGGTTGAATAAGGCTCATTAAGCTTATAGATTAGCTAATCACTAAACTTAGCAATCTTAACTTAGTAAAATAGATTTCAGGACATTATTGATTAAAGGTTGGTCAAACATACAAATTCCGTAGATCAAGTTTCTAGGTAGAAATTCTAGAATACAAGCATTAAGAACATCCTATCAATGAATATCATAACTAGCAATCTTATAGTTGGGGCTCATCCCCTTAACCTATTTAAACCCTAAACATAACATGTGGATCTATTCAGACATGAAGTTTGTCACAAAAATCATAGATGAATATATATATAAAATATAAAAGCAATAAAGAAAAAAGAGTTCCAGGATGACTCTGATGGAGTTCCTCCCTTCTCTCCTAGAAATAAAAACAAGAATAAAGTAAAGGTAAAGAAAGCGTAGCCGTCAACAATGGCTTTAGACATACATAAATAGGGTTTTCTGGTCGTCCATGGGTTTAGTAACTTTGTATGACTTCTGGGATCATTTAGTCCGTTATAAAAGAGTGTTTTACGCTTTAGGTTTAATTATGAGTTTTTAACATTATAAAACACTTTATGCTCTTAAGACACTTTTTCTAACTTATTCCATTATTTTTTAACCAAACCCAACTAGAATGCAAGTTGGTAGCACCCACTTTTTTAATCTTCTTGTCCTTTTTTTTTCTGATCTTGTTTTCTCTATTTTCTTTTTCGGATGAGTGATTAAGAACTCTTGTAGATCTAAGATAAAAGTGAAATGAACATTTAGACAATTGTGTTAACACAACTAAGAAATCGATGATGATAACCTTATGGTCGGAGTATATAGGAATAATTTCCCCTTACAGCAAAAAACGTCACGGAATCTCCACAGTTATGAAGATGTAATGCTGACCGGTTTGAGAAAGTAATACGAAAAGTATATTAGGAGTTACTACAGAAAGAAGATCATGAAGTGATCCAGGACGTACTACATGAAGTAGCTTAAGAAGTACGTCATGATGTGCGATTGCTAACAAGAAGCTCAAGCACAGAAGTGGGACAACAGCTTAGGGACACCTTGTACAAGTCAAGAGGTGTCTGCTGAGCTGGATAATCATCTTAAATAGTATGCTTAAGATGATGGAAAACTTCCTTATTCTTAAAAGAAGAAAAAGGAAAGATTGCTTAGAAACCCTAAGGTGTAGGGTTTAGCATCAGATAAATACCAGGAGGCCGTCAAATAAAAAGGTACGCGCCCAGGGTATTCTTGGGAGAGGCATACAGGTGTGTGGCGTCATCCCAACACAAGTGATGAGAGATGAGAGATGAGATCTGTTGGTGGTTTAGTTGTAGGGAACTATGCTCTTCATAAGAACATTGAGTAGTAGGTGCTATAACCATTGTGGGTGGTTTAGTTATAGAGAACTATGCTCTTCAGAAGAACATTGAGTAGTAGTTGCTCTAACCATTGTAAACTGGATAAGAGTGGTAGGCACAAGTGTGTGCTAGATACCATATAGAAATTTTAGGTTGCGGCAGTTTCTAGTCAATGGTTTCTGGACGTGATCCCGGGGATGTAGGAAACAAACCTCGTTAACAATTTTCTATGAGTTCTTTACTTTATGCTCCTACATACTATACGTGCACATAGACACATATCTAGCCACAATATTCACTTACAATTGATATCAGAGCGGGTTCTCGTAAAGATTCGTCTTAATTTGGGTATGATCCTAGATATGTGGCTAGGTGAAGTTATTTGAAGTAGAGAAGTTCATGAACACAGATTATGAAATCTAGTGTGGAGCGTGAATGAGGGTTCTGCTATGTGTGTTCTGTTGCCAGCATGGATTAGGGTTGATCTGAAGAAAAAGAGGTTCATGACATGTACGAAGTTGTTTTAGGAGAAGCAGCCATATGAGAAACCTGGAAGCCTCAGCGATTGTGACAAAGGTTTAACTGGAAGTGAAGAGATATCAAGTCAGTGTAAAGGAAAGTTGGCATCGTTGAAGAAAAAGAAAAGATGGCTGGACCGATCAATGCAGAAAATGTGTCAAAAGCTACTGAAATTATGGATTTAAGAAAAAGGAGCAGCAAGTTTCAGAAAAGGGATATAGCCATAAGAGAAGAGTAATAAAGTTCAGAGTTGACTCAATCACTCGCATTAGTCAACGTCATCCTAAGAGCAGTGCGACACGTACACAAGAAGAGAGGAGGAATGTATGAGTAACTGTTTAATTTCACTTTTTGGTTTTGAGATGAAAACTGGTTTCTATGTGGCTTCTGTGGAGTTGGTTTATTATCTGTGTCTATGTGCAACGATCTGAGTGTGACTGCGAAATAAAAGAAAATCAAGTGTAGTATGGCATCACACATCAAAGCTATAATCTGCGGTACACGGATCTTGTAATTCAGGAAAAAGACTAAGGTATTGCAGGAAGGCTACAAAAGGTTCTTATTTTGAGAGAAAAATATTTATTTGATAGGCTCACACCAAAATGGAACATGAGATTTACTAGTTTTACGAGATGAGTAGTTCATGGTTGGTCCAGGAGGCTCTGGGATTATTTACAATGGAGAAACTTGAGAACATTGAGAAACCGTGACTGTGAAGAAGATCTTCTGAAACTATGATCTTCTATTGTACAAGACATTTTCCAAAGAAGTTAAAAGAACATGGAAGGATCAAACTAGATATCAAGTGAAGCGGGAAAAGTGCCTATTTCTACCCAAACAATTTCAGTCGTGCCAAATACAACCCGAACTTTCAGTCAGTGCCAAATACTACCTAAACTACGTTATAATTCAAAAAACTACCTGAACTTTTTAAAACGTGCCCAAACCTACATTGACCGTAGCAGATGTTAGTCAACCGTTAAAATGATAAAACGACGACGTTTTGATTTCATTATTTTTTAAAAATATGCACTGGGCTTTGAACCCGTGCCTCGCCACTCTTTAAAACGAATACATTAACCACTAGACTAAAGTAACCTTTTTAAATAATACTAAATATATGAAATTATATATG
>JABAYD010024213.1:0-15056 GCA_014822095.1 Diplotaxis tenuifolia | reverse complement strand
TTGACATGGATGATGACATGGAAAATTGGTAAGTCAACAACTTAACTAACACTTAACTCAACCACAGTATGTCAGCCACCAAGTTCATAATAAGTCAGTCGATACGTTAATACTATTTTAATAATTAATCTTTTGCTAATAAATCAGTCGTAATAAAGATGTTCGCTAATAAGTCAGCCGCGTCGTCTAATAAATCAGCCGACAAATGAATTTTAGTCTAGTAATTAATCTTTCGCTGAAAATTCAGCCGTAACAAAGCTGAGTTTACTTAATCCAGGTTATTACGGCTTATTAAACGTAACGAAACCGCGGTAACCTCTCATAATTCAGCCTGCCGGCGATCATTTAATCAGCCACCATAGTTAACTCAGCCGTATCGTAACTAGAACTCAGCCTAACTTATCAGAAATCAGCCCGCCGATATATAAGCCAGTCATCACATGTGAGCATAACTCAGCATTTATACATAAATCAGCCTTAATTCTTTAAGTCAACTGTAACGTTAGACTTAGTTATGAACAAAACTCAGCTTGTGTCTCATAAGTCAGTCTCGTTCTTTAAGTCAGCCGCATCGTAACTATAACTATGCCGTAACGAAGTTCGTATCGCATTACGACTGAGTTTTGAGGCGCATTCTGACGTGGAGCCGAGTTTTTGCATACGTGGCACTAAAAAGTAATGGCATTCTTGTAATTACGATTTTTTTTACAACGTAACAAAAGGGCACGCTGGGTATTAAAAAAGTAGTAATAAAAAAAAGTTTTGTAAGGTTTTCACTATAAGTCCTAAAATTCATGCTTTTTGAGCTAACTTCCCAAACTAAAGGGATGAACATGAAGTTTCTTATTGGTATTATGATTTAGACTTATCTCTATGGTACGATACTTAGCTACCTTAGGAATTTATCTGTTGTATATATACTTTTCATATGATATTAATAAACACACACTTTCACAATATATTTCATAAACTTATCATGATTCAAGAGATACGAATCACATTAATATCTGAAGCAACAAGTTATGTTATGTTGGTGATGAAGAATCAGCAATATTGGAAGCTTGAACCGCGTCGAGATTGCCAATTGGGTTGTATGGCGCTTAGTTAAACGGAGGTTAAATATTTCTCATGGTTCACTGTTAGGTTAAAACTGGTTATCAGTTGTAACTACCCTACCTAATATAAAAGCAAGGCTCGTGAGTTGCATCACATATCAGAGAAAGATAAATGGTACTAAGGTTACAAGCTATAGGTCACAGCCGTTGTGATCTTAGAAGAGTTTAGTAATCTGCCTTGCCAAGGCCTAGAGACTATCCACATCGGTGAACTTTGGGACATCAAATGAAAAGGTTGGTTACAAGGACGTACTTGTTCAAGTTGGCTAACTTTCACAAGTCACGCGCGTATGATTTATGAGCCTATTCGACAAAGCTCATTAGGTCATGTTCTGATTATATCAGATGGAGAGGTCACGGCAGATGACCTAACAAAAAATAGACACAAGGAAACATAGAGGAGAGGCACACAAAGTGGGAGCTCGTGAGAGCTCGAGACCAGGGTCTTGGTCTGAATAGAGGAAGCTAGAGAGAAGGAATGTTCTTGGTAGCCTAGCTAGTCTCTTCCATATATACTTGTATCTCTAGGTGATTTGTAACAAAGATCAAGGGGGTCGACAGGAACTTGTAACCTCAGGATATTCTACTCTTGTGTTTGATAACAGAAGGTTGAGAGACCGATTTGTCTCTCCAGTGAGTAGCTCCTTCTTCACATTGAAGAAAGTAGATGAATACTGAGCTAACAAAAGTGTCTTGTGTTCTTTCTTTACTTGCTTGATTCGTGTTCTGCGTACTTGAGTAGTGACTAGGTTTGCGATACAACCTATTGAGCTTCTAGTGAACAGACAAATCCTGAACAAAGAAATAAGAGCTTGTAGATTCCGCAAAAAGTTTCTATGGAAATTCCCCAACAAGCTAAAGTCTTCATTCGTGAAGTTGAAATAATAACGAAGAATTTAGGTCTTGGATATCACTGGTTTAATGTGGTATTGGTATATATTGATGATGTATGAAGTAAAATTAAAAATCAGTTAATTTGATTACAATATGAATTAAAATTTAAAACTAATTACTTTTAATCAGCATAGCATTTAAAAATAAAATTTTAGATAATTCACTGATTATAAAAAATTGATGAAATGTATTTGGTCAAATAGTTTATAACAAAGTTAAAATTGACAAAAATGCCAACTGAAGTTTAAAAGAAGAAAAAACGTTTAAAATATTTTATATTCCGAAAAAGAAGTTAAAGATTATTTTTTTCTCAATAAAATAAGAAGTCGTTTGTTTTCATGTACCTGCCTTTAAATTTGGCATTTTCCCTTGCTTATTTGGTGTACAGGTAGGTGAGATAGCCAGGTAGGTAGGTGATATGAAAGCTGCATTAATCACGTGTTTATTTAAACCTTTAGCTCTTAATGATCGCACTGGATTTTATTTCTGGAGCGAAAAAGTAAAAATAAAAATAAAACAATTTGCTGCAGTGTACTATAGTGCCACCAAAATTTTGGTCTAGGAATCCATACCGGAATAGAACAACCAACAAATACTAGATTCCTATAGAAAAATCTAGCAGTCCTAATTAAAGAATCTGAGACAGTGTTTTGCGCTATGGAAACATGAAAAATCTTAAAATCTGGGAAGAGATATGCAGCGTTGCAAGCTTTCCAGCTCCGTCAAAAAATCCTGGCCAATCTTGAGGGCTCCTAAGCATCGCAATCAACTCCTTACAGTCCGTTCCGAAGCTCTGACATGGCGAATGTTGAAGCATGTTCTCCATTGCGCACCGCAATGCTTCCAGTTCCGAATGTAACGCTGATTCCACTCTAATGAAGTTGCGCAATCCCAAGAGCTGGCTATTTCCAATGTTATCCTTCCAGGCCCATCCACATCCACTAAACTGATCATTCGTAATCCGTGAGCCGTCCACCATTCAAAGGTTACCCAGACTTACGGTCTGGCTAACCACATCCGTGATAACTTGGGGTGGGAGCTGTTCATTGGCCTGAAACCACGCTAGGCATTCGCTCTCAGCAAATCTGGCAAACTCCGAAGGATCTTTGTCTATTCCCCTTAACAATTTATCATTTCTCGCCTTCCAGATGTACCAAATAAGCAAAGGGTAAGGATTTCTATCCATCTCCGGCTCCATGATCTCATTCTTTCTCCAAAAGAGATAGTCCATATTTGATATGTGCTATGTACTAGAAACACGGTAGGGCTTGTGGGCGTAGATGATAACGCCAAGACTTGTAATGTTGGGGGGCACTGAAAGATAGCGTGATCAACTGTTTCTTCTGGGTCTCCACATCGTGGATAGTGGTTATCACATCGTATGTGTCTGTGGTTTAAGGTACTGGTAAGAGCCATGTGGCCTGTCATTAACTGCCACATAAGATGGCATATTTTCGGGGGTGCCTTGACCATCCATGCATGAGCTTGTAGTTTTTTCAAACTAGGTTCGCAGACAGTAGCTTCCTCCTCCTTCTTTAGTATGTTTCGGGCCACCCAATATTCAGATTTGACTGTATATTGTCCATTCCTTGTATAACTCTAGCAGTACGAATCTCGACGGTGTGTTGAACTTATAGCCATACTCCTTATGAGAGGTATATCATTAGGAGCTACATAATCTTCCAGGCGTGTTACATCCCAGGATTTTAAGTCTTGGTTGATTAGGAAACTGACTCGCATATTGGGGTTCATAACTGGTTCAACTAAGAGGGCCGGTCTCGCCGGCACGATAGGAATCCAAGGGTCCTTCCAGACTTTCACCTCATGCCCTGAATGTATTTTTTTGTCTAATCCCCAACATGAGTAATTCTCTCGCCGCCGAGATGCTAGTCCACACATATGATAGACTGCTGGCGGGAAGCTGACGCAAAGGCGAGCTTAGTCGATAATACCTCCCTCTCATCACATGAGCAACCAGGGTATCTGGGAATTGTGCCAATCTACATAATTGCTTTGCTAGAAGGGCTAGATTGAATTCTTGAAGCATCCGGAAGCCAATCCCACCTTCCTCCCTAGGTAGGCGAACTTTGTCCCATGTTGACCAGTGCATTCCTCGCTTTGGGGGATTTGAGCTCCAACAGAATTGTGCAATGGCACTAGCTAAGTTTTCGCATATCTCCAGCGGTAACAGGAAACATGACATCACATATGTTGTAAGGACAACAGTATGGACTTTATCATGACTTCTTTTCCACCATTTGACAGCCATTTGCCAGTCCACCCATTAGCCCTATTCCTGAGCTTGTCTTTGAGGAAGGCAAAGAGTTTACACTTTGACCCACTGATGTTCTCTGGTATCCCTAAATAAGTCCTCATCCCTCCTTCGTTCTAGATTCCCAGTGTGCCTTTGATCTCCTGTCTAACCTCCAGGTTGATCCTCTTATCAAAGAGTAAGGAGGACTTATCAAAATTAATACACTGTCCTGAGGCATGACTGTATCTTCTGACCACTTTCATTACTTCGTCGCATTCACGGGGTTCCGCCTTACAAAATAAAAGGCTATCATCAGCAAAGAGAAGGTGCGATATCTAGTGCGCATCCCTGTTATCTTCCCTTGATTCTCCGCTTGATTTAGAAGGCTAACGAGCGCTTCCGTGCATAGAATAAAAATGAAAGGGGACAGAGGATCCCCCTGCCGCAGACCTCTTTCTGGGACAATATTTCCCCTCGGTTTTCCATTCAATAGGACCTTGTATTTGACTGTTGTGACGCATCTCATTATCCATGTTATCCATATCTCAGAGAATCTCATTTTTCTCATAGTTGCCTCAATGAATGACCACTCCATACGATTGTATGTCTTACTCATATCAGTTTTGATGGTCATTCTCTTGTTACGTCCACTTGGCTTGGTACGTAGAGCATGGAACATTTCTTGCGCTATCATTATGTTGTTAGATATCTGCCTCCCAGCCACAAAGGCCGACTGGGTTTCTGAAATCTTATCCGGTAGAACCTTTTTTAATCTCTGGCATAAGACCTTTGAGATGATCTTGTAACTGACATTACACAGGCTGATGGGCCGCAGTTGGCTCATGTGGTTGGGCTTATCTACTTTGCGAATGAGACATATATTGGTTTCATTCAGTCCAGAGGGAATAGTTCCTTCGAAGAGGAATTGATTGACCATAAGAGTCAGATCATCCTTCACTATATCCCAAAATTTCTGGTAAAACAGCGCAGTCGTTCCATCTGAACCCGGTGCCTTCTCTGGATGCATCAAAGAGCGCAAGTTTGATCTCCCATTCAGTAACCGGGGCTGTGAGGGCATCATTATCTACAGCCGTGATTGATGTAGAGACCTCTGTTAAAGCCTCCTCTATTTCCTCTGGATTTGATGATTGGAAAATGTGTCTAAAGTAACTTGTGGCAATGGCAACAAGTCCGTCCTCATTCTGCACAATATTCCCGTCAGCATCCAATAGCTGTGTAATACTATTCCTTGCCCTTCTCTGTTTCGTGAGTGCATGAAAAAATTTTGTATTCTTATCCCCCTCGCGCATCCAAAAGATTCTACACTTTTGTTTCCAAAACATCTCCTCCACCTTAAGGGCATCAGATAACTCTTTTAAAGCCGCTGAAATTTCCTCTATTTTGGCATCATCATTGGAAGAGAGAAAATCGACTTTGTCCTTAAGCTCCTTTACTGTCTTCTCAGAGATCAGTTTGTGCTGCCTCTTCCATTTGCTCAATGCTTTTTGGTAGCTGGCGATATGGCCCATTATACTTGCATCAGGTGGGAGATCAGGTGATTTCCATCCCTCGAGTATAATTTGACGTAGTTCATCATTTTCCAGCCATCTCTTGTCGAATTTAAATTTTTTTTTATTTCCTCACTGGTTTCTTGAGAATGTCAGCCAGTATCGAACGATGATCTAATCGCTATAATCTCATGTATTTGGTCTTGGTGTGTGGGAATTTCTCATGCCAATCTTCATTACCAACATCTCTATCTAGCCGGCATCTGACTGTAACTCTCTCTGCTCTCTTTCCTGCCCATGACAGCATGTTTCCTGTAAAGGGGAAGTCAATCATCCCGTAATCACTCAGCATCTGTCTGAAGGGTAAAAAGGAGCTATCTGTTCGTTCTCTACCCCCTTCCGTTTCTTCATGGAAAGTAATCTCATTGAAATCACCAATCATGAACCATGGTCCAATTCTTGTTGTTGAGAAACGCGTAAGATGTTCCCAGACTTGATCTCTACGTTCTAAAACAGGATCCCCATAAACAAATGTCATATAGACTTTTATTCCATCAAAACTTGAAATTCATCATTAAAAAACAAAGCTAAACCACTGTTGGAGCCAAGTGGCTCAACGGTAAATAAACGATCAAATCCTAAGTCGGCCTGAATGTCTTGCAACAGCAGCCTCATATCTTAGAAAGAAACACTAGTCTTGGGCGATGCTTCTGACACATTTCCGTAGGCGTCGAACTGTGAGGTTGCTTCCTATCCCTCGATATTTCCAACTGATTGTCCGCATTAATGACGCTTGGATGGGTTTTTGGAACCCATCGAACCATCATTGTTATCGTAAAATTTCTTGACTTTGTGCCCATGTGACCGTGTAGAGCTTCCGCTGGCCACTGCAGACTTATGAGAGGATGGTCGAGTTGCTAAAAGTCTAGGTGATCCTCTACGGAGGAAAACCGGTTTGGTGATGCAACCACCCAAAGAGGCTGCCCTTCTGCTTCCGCCTCTCATATTACGCGGGCGTCGGTGGTGCTCTGATGTCTCCGTTGTATGATCCTTGACGATGGGTGAATTGTTTGGTGCGTCATTCTCCCTAATAGCAGGCGAGGTTGCGGACGACTCATGCATCTCCATAAGCTCATCCCCTAACAGATCATCGGAGGCCAGCATATCAACCTCCATGTTCCCGTGAATATCCATATCATGGAGCGCTTCAATGACTTGTTTATCATTGCCTCCATGCGCAGCTTCTTGGTCTTTAAAAGATAAAGACCGAACAATGCTCCCCCCGTCCTTGCTTCTGAAAGTTACATTCTTTGCCCTTGCTTGAGTTCGCATCTCCGGTGAGACAATCACACTTGCCAATCTCCTAGTCTTATTCTCGGAAGTACTACGAGGTCCTTCAGTTTCCTTAACAATGTGATCGTTACAAGTGAAGAGTTGGTTATTACTGGTATCAACGTTGCTATCAACATTGCTAAGCTGATCGCCGGTTGTCTCCCCGCGGGCGTGTAGAGCAGAGGAGGATGTAGGTTCATACTGAACTACATTAAGTGGTGGACGCATCTGAGAGCCACCAGCTTCATCTCGATGAGGTATTGCCCTCGTGTCACTCTTACGAGATGGGCTCTCACTCTTCTTCTTTTCTTTCTCGCGCCAAGAGTAGCTAACCTTGCGGGAATATGGTCCATTACCATCGGAGCTTGGCCTTGAACGTTGATGGCGGATGATTCTATCTGAGTGGGTGTCCACTCTCCTTGTTCCGTCTCTGTTACGTGACAGAACTCTCTCGTCTCTGTGTGTGGTAAGCTGAGGATGGCGATCAAACCTATGCCTGGTAAGGGGTCGTGAAGTAGGAGCTGTAGACCGACGATCCCGCAGCTGAGAGTACTGATTTCCCTCATTGCGACGGTGAGGTGCTAAGGTGTTGTGTTCTTGAGACAGCTCAACTCTATCAAACATGCTATGCCGTGGTACTGGTGGCTGTTCCAAAGGAGTAACAGCTGTGGGACAGAAAGCTTTCTCATGGGTCATGAGACCACATAGGGTGCAATGTTTGAATAGCTTTTCGTATTTGATCTCAAGGGTGACCTCGTCTCCCTCAGGGGATTCAGCTTTCTTTTTAAACATTAGGGGTCGCCTTGAATCGACGTGAATGAGCATCCTTCCCTCGGAGAGCTCAACTGTATCAACATGCCCGATGCGTTTGCCAATATTTCTCAAGTTCTTTACCGTCCAAAAGTGTAACGGAATACCAACAAGACTGACCCAGAATGGGATGATCCATGGGTAATCATCATGAACAATTGGCTCCCACCTTACCAACACAAACATGCAGTAGCTGTAGTGAAACGGACCCCCATTGCTTCGTCATAGTCTGAATAAGCTTCTCTACATTCTGTTTTTTTGGGGTTGAGAATCTTTCCAATCAGAGAGAGGCGATAGTCCTTGATCACACAAGCGTCTCATCAGCTAAGAGCTTGATCGGCTCATCATCATCCTCGAACATGATGTTTTTGCCTTTAAAATCTGCCAAGTGAGCAGATTTAGGGTAGAACAATATGACCAGCAATCTCTTTCGTGACAGAGAAGTAACACGGACGATCAACGGATTCAAGGCCACACAATTGAAAAAGATCAAACTGAAGTGATTACCAAGGGCAAATCAAGCCGATCCAATTACGAGAACCACCAAGAGTGCTTAAGTTACCGATCCACGCCAATCCAACATCGTTTCTTGGTGTGAAAGGGGCAGTGGGGGTTGCAGAAGAAGGAAACAAAGACGGTCTCCACCAGGAGTATTCGATAGTCTCCCTGGTGGTGTAGAGACTGGCAACGGTAACGAAGAGAACGGAGGCCGGCGTCAGAAGATCTACGACTCGGAGTGGCCATCGTGATCGTCAATCCTATAGTGCCACCAAGTTAAAATCCAATTTTTTTTCATTTCATTATGTCCTTAAAATGTAAGAAGAGCACTTCCATCTTTAGTAGGAGAAAAAAAAATCAAAAAGAATAAAATTATATACTGAGAGGTTCTCCAAATCATGCGATACGCAGACAATAATTTCTCAAATGAGAAACTATTGCATATTATCTCATGATTTAAGAACTTCGTCGATATATATAAGTAATTAAGTATAACACATGTGTAAACCCTTAATATATCCAAATAAAATATAAGTGGAAAATGTCTTATATAATGGTATGTGTACTATAACTCTAAAAGTATATTATAAAAGTATAATATATGTGTAATTGTTCCAACGGAAATAATATTCTATTTAGTTGATTGTTCGTAATTATAGTGAATATTTTTAATTTTATGACAAAATATTACTCATTAATAATAATACTGCCAATTCGAATATTTTACATCATTAGAATGAATTAAATGATTCAGTCTATGATATATAAAACACTGAGGTTGTTCTATTTATTAATGATATACTTAACCTATTTTTAAAACTGTCCCAAAATCAAGGCCGGCCCTGAGGCATGCTAAATGAAATATTCGTAAGAGATCTCTAAAAATTTTAAAAAAAATTATATGAGCAAAGATCTCCAAAATTTTTTTTAGGCTCCCAAATTTTTTTTTTACTTAGAAATCGTTACAGGCTCCAAAATTTTGGGGCCGGTCATGCCCAAAATAATCCACAATAGCTAACTTTACTTCATAATCAGTGATGCGTCATTGTACGAAAGACGGATAAATGATAATTGCACTAAATGGAGCCACGTTTCCACTTACATATATTGTATATTTATCTCATTTTCTTGGATAAAAAAAAAGAAATACATTGCGATAATTCGATATATTTATGTATATAATTAGTTGTGTATGTGTGTGTGCTTGTCGTAAGAGATCACTATGGGATCAATGGCTCAGAAGTCGGTTTTAATGTTATGCGGAGAGTTCATGGAAGCATATGAGACCATAGTACCTCTCTACTTCCTCCAAGCGTTTAGCGTTAGCGTCCACTGCGTTTCTCCTGGTCGAAGAACTGGCGATAAGTGCGTCATGGCGGCTCACGATCTCCTCGGCCTCGAGGCATGTTTCTCTTATAATCTCACTTTATCTTCATCTGGTTTTCGCAGCTCAATACATTCTTTGCTTGATTAATAAAAATAAAGATAAAAAAAGAAAATTAGTGAAAATTACCCCTCAGTAATTACATTTGTAATTAGTAAACGTAGTTACATTTATTGTATCATTAAAAGTACTCACTCCGTTTTAATTTAATTGTCAGTTTTAATTTAATTGTCGTTTTAGTTTTTTTACACAAATTAAAAAAAACATTTAATTTTACATATTTTCTAGAAAAAAAATTACTTATATATTCAAACATATTTAACTAATAGAAAAATAAAATAGTAGATAAAGTTAATAAATTTTGTATTGAATTAATATGACACTTATTTTAAAATAAAAACTTTACAACGACAACTAAATTGAAACGCAGTATTGGTACTTAATTCATTAAGATTTTTGAATTATTATCGGAACTTTCATTATTTGCATTGTACTCTTACCCGTTAATACAAGATAATAGTTATTTTTATAATTAAAAATTCATATAATTGCATGCATGCCTATTTCACACTCCAGTTTTGTTTTGGTAAAATATTTCTCACCCCATTTAATTATTTTTCACTTTAAGTGATCATTAGATTACTTCTTTTTGTTAAGATTAAATTTAAAATTTCTATGCAAAATATAATATTATTTGCTGTTTGTGATCATTTATATCCTATGAAGTATACTTTTTAATTGGTTGAATTAACTATAAATAATAGGTACAATTGTTTGTATGCAAGTTAAAATTTTTAATGGGTGTGCAAAAACTTTTATTTTAAAGATACACCCACATTTTCCATCTTATTTCAGATATACTCCGAGTTGGTGGTTGATCATCTAACACTAAACGCAAACTTCGATGAAGTCATCCCCGAGCAATACGACGCCATCATCATTCCCGGTGGACGTTTCACGGAACTTTTGAGCACTGACGAGAAATGCACCAGCATGGTGGCTCGATTCGCGGAGCTTGACAAGATTATTCTAACAAGCTGCCACAGCCAGCTGCTGTTGGCGGCAGCAGGTCTACTAGCCCGTGGAATGAAGTGCACGGCGTTCGAAAGCATGAAGCCTTTTATCGAGCTATCAGGCGGCGCGTGGTGGCAGCAGCCCGGTGTCCAAACCGTTTTCGACATTACCGATTGTGTCATGGATGGAAAATTTATTTCAACTTTGGGGTGGCCAACGCTTGGAAACACTCTCAGGGTTTTGATAGAATCACTTGGCTCCAAGATTACTTGCTCCAAGGAGACTCGGCCTTCTTTGCTATTCTTGATTGGGGTAAGCTTCTTCTTATCATATGAGTACATTAATCTCTCTTTAGATTTTGTTGGAATCTCAAAGTTAGACCCTGTTATTTTTTAACAGTATGGAATGGGAATATAAAAATTGATGAAATAAACAATTTCTTGAGATGTATAACAAGTTACAACTAGGAAAGTCAATAAACTATATTCTATCAGTTTTAAATTAGATGTTATTTTAGCTTTTTACAAATTAATATGGTTAAATTGTTCAGCGTTGTCTTTTTAACTATTAAATTTCTGTTGTATTTGTTGTTTTAAAAAAAATTAAGTAGGCATAAAAGAAATAAATTAATAAACTATTGTCTTAAAATTTTTTAAACAACACTTATTTTATTACAAAATTTTTATTCTACAATGATAATGGAAAGAATATACCACTAAACTATCACACCTTTGATAACAAACATAAAACTTTTAAAAATATATATAGATATATTATCTTTTTGAATGATTAGGAAGTTCTTGCCCGAAAGCCCGTACAGCTCCTTAGGATGAGGCCCAAACCAATATTAAATTAACCCTCTGCAGGGAAGTAAACCCCTCACAACGGATTATCTATTATTTTCAATTCCATAATCATATATTAATTACATAATCATATATTAGTATCTTATTATTTTAAATTTTGAGCCGGCAAAGTTGAAACAAATTTATTAATTTATACTTATGATCTTATAAAACGAGTGGCACCAAATAAGGATCTTCTCATTCATATTTCTTTTTTGATGTATAAATTAGGATTGTGTTGAAGATTACAGTAACAACGTACCATTTAAAGCGTTTCAAGCTCTGGGATGTAAAGTGGACGCAGTGTCACCAAACAAGAAGAAAGGTGAAAAATGTGCTACCATCGTCCACGACCTGGAGGACGGAAGGCAACTTCCTACCGAGAAGTCTAGCCACAACTTCTATGTGACTGTCGCCTGGGAAGATGTCTCTGCGGATGATTATGACTGCATTGTGGTTCCCGGAGGAAGGTCGCCGGAGCTCTTGGTGATGAATGACAAAGCCGTCGGATTAGTCAAGAAGTTTGTTGAGAAGGGTAAGTTTGTTGCTGCCATTGGAATGGGAAACTGGCTACTTGCCGCTGCAGGCGCTCTTAAGGTAACAAAAGATTGTTTATATGGCACCAAGTTCGTTTAGTAGATACTCCAATTTCATATTGGTCGCAATTTCATCCTGACTCAAATTTCAAAGAGCTGATATATATGTTTAGTGGTTTCAAAATTAGAAGAATTTTTTTTAATATACACTAGATTTATAGTTTCTAAAATCTCAAGACCCGTCACGCATCATTATGTTTCCATTGTTGTGTCAATTTATTATTTTGCAGAAGAAAAGATGTGCAAGTGATTATGTGACAAAGGTGGCTGTGAAGGTTGCTGGTGGTCAGATCGTGGAATTGGAGCGGTGCGTGACGGACGACAAGCTGGTCACAGCCGCAGCAACTTCTGATCTGCCTGCCTTTGTGCATGCATTGTCAACTGCACTTGGTCTCTCTGTTTTATTCTAATGTATGCCTTGAATCTCATTTTAACATGGTGTTATACGACTTCAATGGCAAACAAATAATAAGCGTTCGAATTATTGCCAAGCGTATATAAATGGCACAACAACACTCGCGTAGACCGTGCATAAAATTTAGAAGAAAAATAAATCTTGAACCAAACCAATAAAGAGATCCAAACCGAACTGAAAATCTTATACCATAGGACAGAGACTTCACCTTATGTCTCCAAAAACCTAAACCACGAGTAAATCAAATCAAACCCGAATGGGTGCTGAACACCCATGCCTAAAAATTGCCATGTATGTGACTGCTACTACGACTATTTAAAACACAAGCAACGTTTCTCACCATAAATATAAAATATGCATACTACTTAACAGCCTAGCTCTTGTCTCAGTCAATGTCTCATCTAAACTCTAGCTACCACCAAGTTGCTTCTTGAGGCCCGCTTTATATATCTCTGAAACAGCACTGGCAGTATCAGCAACACCAGTTTTCACCTCCAAGATCTTCGAATCCATATACTCCTTATGTTTCGATATCGAATCAATAAGCGCAAACAGCTTTGCAGCAGTAGCTTGGACCTCCGCCTCACTCTGCTTAGCCTCTTCTTCCAATCTAACCTCCGAAGCTTTCAACATCTCCGCAGCTTCTTTCTCCACTTCCTCAAGTTTCCTCTCTTCAGTTTTCACCCCCTCCGCCATAGTTTTCGCCTCCAAGTCGCATTTCGCAGCCAACTCCTGAGCTTCCCTCTTAACCATCCTCATCTTCTCCTCCACTTCATTGATCTGCAGCTGAATCGACCCGAGAAGACGCCTTCTTGATTCGATCTTGGCAGCCATCTCAGACGTGTGTTCCTGTAATGTAACAAGCTCCTCCACCTTCTTCATCGACCCTTCTTTAACCCCGTCGTACAACGAACAAAGAGCTGGCTTCAGCACAGCTTTATAGTCCACACCCATCACCTCTCCAGGCTCAACACCTCTCTCATTCACAACGAACTGAACATCAACCTTCAATCTCCTCATAGCTTGATTACAATCAATAGCAAGCGTCTGAATCTGATGAAACTGTTTACTAATCTTCGAGTTAAGGTCCCAAGCTTTCCGCTCCCAACCATCTCTAGCAACCTCAGCCTCCGAAACATCTCTCTCCACAGCCCCAAACTCTCTCTTCATCCTCTCCACATCTCTGACGTTAAAACTCTGTTCCACCACACTCTTCTTCAGCTCCTTGTTCTCCTCAGAGATCATCTCCTTCTCTTCCTCCTTAGCCCTCACCTCCTTCACTTTCTCCTCAACGACCTTCTCAATCGCACGAGTCCTCTCGCTACGTTCAGTAACCATCGTAACGAACTTGTTAACATCTTTCTCAAGATCGGCTTTAACTCTCTCAAGAGCCTCTTTCTTGGAGGGGCCTTTCCTCAGTGCATCGAGTTTGGCCTCTAACTCGCCGGAGATCTTTTCACAGTTAACGATTGTTTCGGCTATAGTAGCCTTCTCAGCTTCTAACTTCCCCAAGAAATCGGAATCAAGATCGTTCATCAAGTCGTCCTCGTTGCGAATGAAGTGGCGGAAGCTTTGGAACCCGAAGGATTGCATGGAGTTAGCATCTGGGGCGGCCACCACAGGGTTGGATGATAGATGTTGATGGAAACGAGCGTACTGAACCAACCAGTTCGCAACGGCGAGGACATTAGGCCAATTGTGAGGCGAGTTCGGTGCGCGGAGAGTCGATTTAGTGAGCTTGAAGGGGCAGTTTACGGATCTGAGGAAGAAGACGACGTCCTCGTCCCATTTGAGAGTGTCGCAGGGGAAATCGGCGGTGGAGAGGAGGAATTTTAGGGTTTCGGAGATGTCTTTGACGGGAGGGACGGGGTTGGCGCGGAGTGAGATGGGGAAGTTGTGTGAGGCGAGGAAGGCGTTGATTGATCGGATTGTTGAGGATTGGTGAGATCTGTCCGAGTGTAGATCTCGGGTTAGGCCGATTGAGGATGGACGGCTGCTTGCGAAACTGGCGTCGGAGTCTCTTGAGTTTACGAGGTGACGGTGGTGTTCTACTGATGGTGGTGGCGGCGGCAGTGCGCCGCCGAAGATATCGGTTGCTTTTCTCTTTCCGGTGGCTTTGCCTCTCATCTTTTTTTGCTTTTTTTTTAGATAACGAAACGCGCCGAGAATGGGAAATATTGCGGACGGCAGCAGCAGGTTTTGTGATTTTTTGTTTTGTATTTTGAAATTTGAATTTAGTAGCGTAACCTAAAAAAAAGGACCATTTCGTTGTCAACCCTTATTTTTCCCTCCCCTTTTTTGTTGTGAAACCTGTATACGTTTCACAAGGTTTGAGCAATTATGTTTTTAAGATCCACTAGTGGTCCGTGTCCGGATACTCATTTAGGTTAT
>JABAYD010024208.1:0-11506 GCA_014822095.1 Diplotaxis tenuifolia | reverse complement strand
GAAAGCAGTCTTCCATTCATCTCCAGGCCTTATTCGAATTTGATGATAACCACTCCGAAGATCTATCTTTTAAAACACCTTAGAACCTGACAACTTATCAAGCATATCTTCCAACCGAGGTATAGGTAACCGATACTTAATAGTTATCTTGTTAATGACTCTACTATAAGCACACATCCACCACTGGTTACCTTTCTTAGGAACTAGAAGAACCGGTACAGCGCATGGACTCATGCTCTCACGAATAAATCATTTTCTCAGCAAATCTTCAATCTGTTCTCTTAAAATCTCATTCTCCTTGGGGCTCATATGGTAATGGGGAAGATTTGGTAGACTAGATCCTGGAATCACGTCAATATGGTGTTGAATATCTCTCATGGGAGGTAGATCATTAGGAAGTTCTTCCGCAGTCAGCTCTTTGAAATCGTCCATAATTTCTAACACTTCTTGTGAGGTTGACGTCTCCTCCGTTACAGCACTCATTAACCCTTTAACCACCAAGGGATAGAAACACTTTGCTTCTTGAACATCCCCATCAAGCTCTTTGTCGTCATGTGTCATAACCAAGAAGCTTGACTTCTTTTCTTTGCGCTGTTACAAAAATCCTTAACAGGTGCCATGGCAATCTTATGGTTGCCCCACGTAAACATTATCACATTTTCTCGACCTCTATAGGTGATCTTTCGATGTGAGAACTTTGCACGTCATGCTAACTTGAACTTGTGATCCTCTCTTTACCCAACCAAGACCATACGGTTTCTCATGACGGGTTGTGGGCAACTTCAAATATTCCACCAGCTTTTGAGAAACTAAATTCTCCGAGCTTCCATTATCGACAATCACATTACACACCTTGTTTTGAATAGAACACATATCTACACAAATTCTTACGTTGACCTTCTTCTTTAGATGACAACAAGAATTGTTGTAGCACTAGGTTTATCATCTCTCCAGATTCTTCTTCAGCGAATTCAGCTCCTTGATATTCTTCACTATCAGCGAAATCCCCTTCATCCTCGTCACCCTCTTCTTCAATTATAGCAACTGTTTTCCGACTTGTAAAAACATTTGATTTATGACCATGTCCTTGACAACGGAAACACTTGTCAATAGAAGGCTTAGCATTAGACTTGTTCTGTCTCTGAGCTGGTGTTTTATTCTGTTGTGTAAAATTAAAGCTACTAGCTCCATTGTTTCCCGAATTGGAGTCTCTATTGGCTACACTCTTTTCTTTCTCACTCATTGGTTCAACACTGGTCTGAGCCGTGATTCTTCTGAATGTTGAGAACCCTCGTGATGACTTCTCCATTAACTCAGCTTTCAACGCTATACTGGAAGCTTCCTGCACCGTCCATACGTTTTGCAAACCCATCTTTCCCTTAAGAGAACCCTTCAAACCGCTGATGTACCTAACCACCTTCTGATTCTCTATTTTTCCTAAATCATTACGTTCAGAGAAACGCAAGAATTCAGCTGTGTATTAGTCACAGTTATGTTTCCTTGAACACAATCGAGATACATCTTGTAAAGAATTTATTCATAATCTTCTGGTAAGAATCGCTCCAGCATTAGTTGCTTCATTCGGCGCCACGTCTTAACTGGCCATTTTCTTTGTCTTTGCCTTTGGACAACAAGTTTATCCCACCACACTACAACCGTCTTCTTTAGTCGGATTGCTACCATCTTAACTTGTTTGTTCTCACGAACACTCATGACATCGAAAAATCGATCAAGATCGATTTGCCAATCAAGAAACTCCTCCACTCCCATAGTTCCATAGAATAACGGAATATCGGCCTTTACCCGATAATCATGATTGTTTTGTTGGTTTCCTTCAGCTAATTCTTCTTCTGACTCTTCTTCTGAACTGGAATTATCAACATTAACATCACGATTGTTTCTACCTTGTTGACCTCGAATTAGTCCTCGTTCTCTACCTCTTTATCCGACGTTACTAACCTGATTGGGAAAAGCCACAACCTGATTGTTTAATGCGGTCACCAGATTTGCCAATTGAGTAGTTACAGCAGTGAGATTTGTGGTTGCCTCCCTTAAACCTTCTGCGAAACCCTCGAAGTCGGCTTTGGTTACTGGTTGATCACCCATGGCTGATCAAGTTTCAAAAATAGAAGGAGAAAGCCTTGCTCTGATACCACTTGACGCAGTCGGAAACCACAAAGGTTAGCAAACACTAACCCTAAGATCAAAATCAAGCTCTCGAACAAGAACTCGAATAAAAAAGCTCTAGAATCCACTAGAAAGATAAAAGCTTAAAACTTCTATTGATAAAAATAATATTGTGTCCAAAACATAATACCTAAAACCCTCTTAAATAGAGAGAGAGTCTAAAACATAAAAAAAAAACTTCTAGATAATAACATATTAGGAAAACTTCTAAATAATAAATATTAGGAATACTTCTTAGACAACCGTAAACTTAAGATTGCCTACATCATTTTGTTTCAATTCCACTGTGTCCCAGTGACCACATTACGCTTACTAGAACTAGATGGAGTGATGTTTGGAACTTGATAATAGTGTGCTGATTCTTTTCATCTTGAACTGAAAACTGATTTTGTTCATGTTTTAATACTCCTTTTCATCTAAAAATAACGGCAAATGGCTTTAGGGTATCAAACAAATATGAGAAAGCTAAACTGGCTCTCGTGAAAGCTTCAAAGGACAAGAGATGTAATCTTCGTATCCCAAAACTATCTTTTTTTTTTGCTAGCATCCTCTTTAAGGTTGTTATCCTTAATGTTAATCGGTCCACGGGATGCTGCAATCGGTCCACGGGATGCTGCAATCGGTCCACGGGATGCTGCAAAGCATTTGGAGTCTGTGGAATGATGTTGCTGATTTTTATAGAAAGGCGTCTGAGTTGTTGACTCTGGAAGGGCTGCCCGGTAATTTTATGCTGACATCTTTAACAATCAATCATTTGGATGTTTATTTTTTCTTAATATTATAAATACATTGATGTCATTTTTTATTTAGAGAATTAACCTTTACCTTTTTAGCTGATCAATAAAAACTCTAGATTTCCCCTTTTCGAACTTTCTTATTTTTGACATATTTGGAATAACACCGGCGTACAAGACCGAGCTCTCTTCTCCTCCAAAACACTCGGTTACTTTTTTTTTTTGTCTCAACACCCTTTTTTCATTTTCTATCACCAATGCAAGGACGAAATCATCATAAGACTCATAATGAACAGCCTCTTACACCACCTAATTCTACCACTTAAACTAAAAAACAAGGCTCCAAAGCAATAAGACACAAACAATCTAGACCAAATCAAAATTATACACTAAAACTCCAGCATTAGTCACCAACGGATATGAGTTCAGCTCTCCGACTAATGCATCGTCACCAAAATGATGCACTCTTGACCTGGTTGTCGTTGCCGCAGTCAGATGCTTCACTTCAAAGCACAAATGGTCTAAGACTGACTCGAGTTACTAATCATCGCAATCTGATGGTCTCCAGATCATTAGAGTGCAGTGCTTGTACCATTAGAATCTTCACCAAAGGCGCATTCTCGAGACATAGTTAGACCATCAACTTCTATGCCTTGCTCCTTAGCCAAAAAAACGAACAAGCCTGTCCGTAATGAAAGACGGGTCTCGACTACATAGCATGAATCGAAAAACCAGATTCTTGTTTCTAGCGATGTGGTGCTCGTACCACCGGTTGGAATATGACATTCTTCACCGGCGCTGGGATGTAAAAGCTCCACCACAAACCTTCGGCAAGGTAAGCTCCTCCGGTTGACAAATCCGGCGAAGCCAACCCTGGTCCATGTTGTTCCCTGAGAACCAGAGGGCAAGTCGCTTCCACTGACTGTTGAACTCCTCCTCCGTTTCTCTCACCGCCGCAAGGTAAGGGAGATTTATGGTGGAGGAGGCGTCTCAGAGATTCACGCGCCATCGCCGAAATGGAGTCGCCGGAGATCTGAAGATTGGAAAACCAGATCTGACTCGTCCATGAACCCTAAAAGCTGACTCCTTCCTCAACTGCCGCCTCGTGAGTCTCGCCACTGCTCCAGGAAGGCCGAAGTCCAGCTCTATCGGGAACATACCGTGTCACCGGTTAAGTCCCAACAGATCTAGAACCGCAAGCATATCGACACAGAGAAAGGCAATGAGGAAAGGAGCAAATTAAAAAGAAGAGGAAAGGGATGAGAGTGGCCTCTGGTACCAGCAACAGCCGGACCGGAGCTAGAGGTTTCCTGTTTTTTCTTGTTCTTTCGCCGGCGGTTGTTGAGGGAGACCTTTGTAATATCTTTTCTTTGTTTTTCAAAAAACACTCCGTTACTTGTTGAAACATCTTAAGAACTTTTTTTTAGGGGTATTTAGCCTTACAGTCGCATCCCCGTGGGGCTGTGGTTCAAAGAGAGTGGATTTGAGCTGAAGATTAAATGACTGTCACGATCATGTTAATATAAAGCAGGGACATGGAGTATCATTTTTTTTATAAATATGTCCGGTATATATCTATTAATAATAACAATTCCAATTAATTCTAAAGGTTGTGAATCTCCACTAAATTGAAAAGTTGTGTTTAAGTTTGTTTTGAAACAATATGTCTCTTCAAAAGTTCGCTAATTTTAAAGAATGTGTATATTCAAATTTTTTAATATTTCAGTTTTTTTTTGAAACAATGTATCTATCGGAAGAAGCTGTCTATTTAATATATATATATATACTATATGTACTAATTATTTTAAATATTTTTGAAACAATGTGCGCGTTTGGCTTGGTCAAGATTATTTTGTTTTTGGGTGTAAGGGCATGTTCTTATTTACAGAAGTTAGTTTTTAAACAAAGAAGAGTCATGTCCGTTCACTACAAAGTTACGTCTCTTAAAACTAAAAATCATGACTCTTCCACAGAACCTTTGATCTCTATATATTTTTCTTTTGAAAGAATGTTAAATTAATTCAAACAAAAATTGTTTTACACTTTGTGTTACATTGGTACATAAATTTGTTTTAAAATATCAAAGCTAAACAGTAGCTATCGAGTGGCAAACCATTTGGCTAAACCTCCCGTGTGCGCCTTGTCACGGATAGGGGAGAGCCTGTTGCGAACAGTCTTGTCCACCATTTGAATTAGTTGTCCTGGGGCCATTGGATTCTCACCATGCTTACGCTGGTTTCGTTCTCTCCATATGGCATATAGAGTAGCTTGGAACACATATCTCACTAGAAACAATTCGGTCTTGTCACTGTTTTGATCCAGCAATAGTTGTATAATTTGATCCCACTGGTGTGTATAGCTCGCAGCCAGTAGCTTCTGAGCTAAACCTTTCCATACCCGCTCAGAAAAGTTGCAGGCAAAGAATAAGTGATTTCTTGACTCCACCGATCATTACAAAACAAACAAGAGCTGGGGTGTTGAATGTTCCACTTCTGATCTCTATATATAGTTCAAACATGTTATGTAAAAACGTTCTTGTGTGTTGTCTTAATAATGTAACACCCTGTTTTGCTTTCATAAAACAGAGCAGTAGTGTAACAACGTAATCTCATTCTTTCTCTATAATAATCAAAACTTTATTGTGTTTTGTTCAAGCAGAAACATTATCTTCTAACACTAACCATTGCGGTGCGAGAAGAAACTAGCGCATTGTTATTCCGATGGTGCTTTATTTAAAAAGGTATATTTCACATTTTTGTTTGACGATCATGGTTATTCCGATGGTGCTTTATTTAAAAAGGTATATTTCTACTGCATTTGGTCAATATTAATACTCTGTTTTGATAACTTCATTGCATGTTCTAAACGTCTTAACTCGTTGATCCTTTCTCTAAGGATTTGATGGAAAACAGTGAAAGAAAGTTGTAGCGTGCATCTGAGGAGTGAGGATGCACATCACAAAATATTCATACTGTAAACCAAGCTACAAACAATCACCTCATGTTCCTTAACCACCGCATGATCAACAGCTTTAAATATATTGTCTAAGTCGTATGTTTAGTTCGATTTCGCTTTTTGTCACTTTTTGATCGACTAAAATTATTTCTTTTATAATCTTGCCTTGGCTCTAGTTATAGTACACTTTTGGCATATAATTTTGTTTTACATGCAAGAAACCGATCTTAGCAACACATCGTTTTTTGTTAAAAATAAATTTGTCTTCAATCCACCCATATCCCCCTATATATTATTTGTGAAACATTACAACATTTGAGATAGCCATATATCATCACCATAATGATTTTTTGAATGCTTAGAAAATTAAGTTGGTCCATATAAATATATAATCAGTTTTTTATTAAGCTAACAATAAATTAGTTATTATTCTTTTTTTCTTCTTTCTTTAAATAGAATTCTGGAATGACCAAATATGGCTAAAGTATATGTGACAATTAATGATTTTGAATAATAAAGATTTGACAAAAAAAAGGTATATCCCTTATCATTTTTGTTTAATTTTAAAATATTAAAATGAATCAAACTATCACATTATAAATATAATAAAAATAGATTTTTTGTATATGTTATATTTTATTTTTTTAAAAACAATTATAAATTACTAAAACTGTTAAAAATTCCTCTTTAAAGTTTTTGCTAAAATGTCTAATAACAAGAAGAAATAATTACAAAATCATATAACTAACAAGTCTCATTTAATATAAATAAAGATTAAGATTACAATAATATTAACATATATATTAAAATAAGATTAACATATATATATATAAATATATTTTAATTTCTTTAATTAAATTTCCGAAATAGTCTAATATGGTTAAATTATCTATGATAATTAATGATTTTGAATAATAAAGATCTGACAAAAAATAATATATCCCTCATCATTTTTGTTTAATTTTAAAATATTAAAATAAATTAAACTATCACCTTAATCATATAATAAAAATAGATTTTTTGTATATGTTATATTTTGAATTTTAAAAATGATTTTAAATTACTAACTTTTAAAATTTCGCATTAACGATTTTGCTAAAATGTTTCTAATGACAAGAACAAATAATTACAAAATCATATAAGTAGCAAGTCTCATTTAATATTAATAAATATTAAAATTACAATAATATTAACATATATATATATATAAAAATAATATTAATATATATATATAAGAATATATTTTAAGTTAAACAATATATCATATAAAATAAATAAATATTTTTTTGAAAATTTTTTTTTGATAAAAGCTAAAAATTATTGAAAATTTAATATTTTAATGAATTTTTTATTATCAATGATTTATTTTTTTTTTGTTATAAACATGATACAAATGATCAAAAAACAATATGAAGGAGAGAAGGCGTTTCGAGCCGGAACCACCATGTTCTCACCACCACTGGTCGTAAATCTGTACCGGCGTGATCCTTTGGTCATCATAGTTGATCCATATTGTTGGAGAGCCATCGATGTCTACGTTATTGACTTTTCGCATCGGTTGGTGAGATGGAGTACGTGATCAGTTATGATAAGGTTTAGAGCCCTATTCCTCTTTTTCTTGTGATACTAGTAACCATTACAATCATAAGCCCTATGATTAATCATGTCTTTTGTCATAAAAATGAAGGTTGCAAAAGAGAATCAATTGGTAACCACCTCTATTACAACAGTTAACTGGTACTCTCACTGTTTCATTAAGTTACATATTTTAGAAAATAATTTTGTTTCATAAAGATACATTTTAATAACTAATAATAACTAATTGCAAATTAAAAAAAACTTAATTTAATTATAAAATTCTTATTGATTTAAAATTATTGAAAAAGATAAAAATCTAAAATATGAATCATATTGAGGCAGAGGGAATAACTTTATAAACACACACATACCTATTAAATCAATATATTAACTACTTTAATTTGCAACTCTTAATTGATATCTTTTAAGCACAAACACTTCTTAAATCAATATATTAATATTTACAACACAAGTAATCATATTTATGAATCTTAAAAATCACTAATTTTGGAGGTTCAGATTTTTTTTTTCATTTCAAAAAAACCATTTTAGTTATGATTGTCTTTTTTTTTAAACACTTAGAAAAATTTATTTTTAGTTACAACTGTCAACACCAACTTTTAACGTTATAAAAATAGAATTTTTTAACAATCATATATTTAGAATTTTTTATATTATAAAATATTAAAATTACTTTCCTTTCATCTTATAAATGTCGCTGGTGTTCTAAAAATGTCGTTGGTGTTCTAAAAATGTCTAGAAATGCTCTTTTCATAATGATGAGACTTTCTTCATAAAAATGTCTCACAATCAAAAACTGTTTCACCAAAAAGAAAGCAATGGTTTATTATAGACTGTATCTAAATGTAATTCTATTAATAATAGGAATTTCAATAAATGTGAAAGATTATGACTTATCATCTTAAAAAAAAATCATTAGGTTTTTGTTTAAAAAAAATGTACAGAGCTGCATCTTGTATAATGATCTGTATTTTCATCACAAAAATGTATATACTCATAATGGAAAAAAATCACCATAAAATATAATGATTTATAGGAGGTTGTAAAAATGTGTAAATATCTATTATCATCATAAGAATATATATATTCGTGCTAAAACTAAAATGGTGTTTAAGAGATTGTGAAAATGTTTAAAGAAGTTTCTTATCTTTCTAAGAATGTGTTTTTCATTTTTTAAAAAGAAGCAAAAAATGCCAAACGATGTTGATTCATTTCAAAATCTGATTAAATATTTAACATGTGAAAGGATGTGTGTTTTCATATTAAAAATTGCATTAGTTTTTAAAAGATTGTTATATTGTATCACGGATTTTTTTTCAAAAAATAAACTTTTAAAGAAGCTTCTTGTCATTTAAATAAGAATCTAAAAACTGCCAAATAATGTTTTTTTTTCATTTTAAAAACTGTTTAGACATTTAACATGTGAAAGGATATGTTTTTTTCATCTGAAGTATCGCATTAATTTTTCCAAGATTATTAAATTGTATAAGTAGGTGTTTTTAAATAAAGCTATGTATTTTTATGTTAATTTTTTATTAACATAAAAATATAGATAATGTGTCTTTTTATCATAATTTTTAATAGGTTTTTAAAATTATCTTTTTTCAATCGATGTATTTTTCATTCATACCTCTTCGTTGCATGTTCTCCTAACTTAAAACAATATATTTATGATTAAAAAGGAGATTTTTTGTTTATAAAAAAAACCTTTAATATATTTTTAATTTATACCTTTTTTATTTTGAAATGGTTTAATAAAATGGTACAATGATTAATGTGCTTAAAAGACACAACTCTTTAATTAATTAATATGTCACATGCTTGTGTTTAGATGATTGAATATTCAAAACAATTTTATTACGAAAGGGTTCAATGGTTAAAATTTAGAAAAGATACAACTCTTTAAGGAATGAACACATATCTTGTTTAAGTGAAACTACGATGTCATGTTTGGGTTGCTAAATAAAATTGTAATCATTAGATTAGATATATTTTGTTTTGTAAAAAACTAATATATATATATATATATATTAATAATAGGAATTCCATTTAATGAAAGATTGTATTTTTCACAAAAAAATGAAATATATTAATTTAAAAAATGTATATTTCCATTATAAATAAATTATTTAACAAATTTTTAAAATAATTTTCAAATTAATAATTGAAAACTCAGTTAATGTTTAAAATTGATTTTTTCTTTAAAAAAAAACGAAGTGTATTGGATTTAAAAGTTGTGTTCTTACACTATTAAAAAGAAAGTATGTTTCTCATAAGAAAAACTGACGTTATTTCATTTAAAAATAACTGAACCCTATTAGTTTCAGCGTTGTTTGTCTTCATGATAAATGACGTTATTTCTTTTAAAAATATATGAACTCTATTAGTTTTAAGAATTGTATATTCTCATTGTAAAAATAAATTAGTCTTAAAAATAATTAAACCATTCCAAAATGTCTTTCTAGATTTATTATTTTTAAGAGGCATATTTTCTCATTATATAAATAAATTATTTTATAAAAATTATTATTATCTCAATAAGCATCTTTCTTAATTATCAACTTTTTTTTTGTGCAATTAATTGAGTTTCTTTACTTGACATAAAAAGTTGGTGAATGGTCTATTTATATGTTGAGAAATGATAAATGGGATATTAATAATAGAAATCTAAATAAATGTTTTTTCATAAAAAACATGAAATATATTAGTTTAAGAGTTGTATCTTTTTATTATAATTTTATTTTGTCTTTTATAAAAAAGTGAATTCCGTGCGATATCGGACGGGTTCCTTACCTAGTAGGTCTAATAAATGTATTAAGTAACTCAAAATATTGTAAGAAGTAAAAAAAATACACTGCTAAGAGATCGATCTATATAACTTTTCTATATAAAATAATATATTATTGTTAATTAAGATACATAAGAAGACTTTTTTAGTACATTTGAACTAAAACAATAAAAACATGAGTCTATAATGAAATAAAAAGATTAAATCCACGCTTAGCGGTAGCTGTACCCACCTAAATTACTTGTTTTTAAGATTGCACATGGTGAGACCAGAGTCAAATGACCTAGTATTAATTAACTGTAATACGCTATCATTGATGTTATAAATATAATCCAGAACTTGAGACAACATTAGTTTATTTGAAGAATCATTTGTGGAACTCGTGCGTATAGTCTTTTCAATAAGCTATAGGAAGCTACGGAGAAGTTAGGGGAGAGATTGTGCATGTGGAATGGCAAGTATGGGTCTCTTAAAGATGCTTATAAAAACGACTTAATTTGTATACTCATCGAATCAAATAAGAGAGAGAGAGAGCATCAATGGAGAAAAGGGAAATATACAGTTTGGTGTTTATGGTAGTCTTTATGGTTGGCATGCACGTGGTTACCGCAAAAGATGAAGGATCCGGTAACTAATCTTCTTAATTAAGATTTATGGGTTTCTAATTCAAAAACTGATCCATGTTCCTTATATATGCTTGCAAATACGTATTAATTTTTGGTTGTATGGTACGTACGCAATGTAGCTCGTGTTATTTCTCCAAAAGAGTGGGATAAGCTCGTGCTCAAGGCCACAGTTCCCGTAGTAGTTGTGTACACGACCATACCCTGCACCAAATCCCCAGATAAAGGTTATGTCAAGACGTGCATAAAGAACCAGAGAGATATGAACAAATTGGCCAAGGATATGAATGGGGCGATCAATGTGTATATAATAGACGTTGATGACTATCCAGAGTTCAAGTCAGATGCTATTAAGAAGTACGGGATGAAGGGCAAGGAGAGCGGTGCACTCTTTAATGGTGGCAAGTATGAAGGCAGTTGGTTTTGAGATCCAAGTCAGAACAACTGTACTCGTTACTTATAAACTAAATATGTGTACACATATTTGTGTTTATAAATTATCTCCATTACTGTGTGTTTGTTACTTTTATTACCGTTCGTATCTCAATAATATGTATGTTTTGTGTGCTCTCCGTTAAAGCATTTTAGGCCAAGTGCAACGGGGATTCTTGACCCATTCT